>JAPYZD010000514.1:0-88880 GCA_030522725.1 Ichneumoninae sp. B BG-2022a
AAATTACAAATCTTTTGCTGCAAAATTTACAAAAATGTTCATGAAAAATACAAATTTTATTGTAAAATTGCAACACACATGTGTTTGAAATTTCAGAAAGGGTTTATGTAAAAAAGCTTCCAATACTGTTCATTAATTTTTAAACAAAATTTTTTTACAGTGTAGGATAAAAATGTTTGTTTCCAACGAAGTTCGCTTTTCGCGGCGAAGGAAACATAACTAAGTTTGAGTAAAGCGCGGACATTTGACGTTGGGAGGTACGTTAAACGAAGTGGTCTTGCGACGCGGGGAAAAAGACGAATGCACCCCGCAGCGAGAAGTTACATAGATTGAGAGGAAAGTTTGTTCGATCGAGCAACCACAATCGCAACCCCCGAACATCAGCGTCCGGGAGGCGGGAGGGTCGTCGCGATCTTACGACGCACCCCGCTGCCGCGAGACCACCTTCATATTGCCCTACGTCGATTCCTTACACGTCTCGAGATTGCCTTCCTCCTCCTGCATGATCGCCGGCAGAGGCGTGCGCGTTCACGGAATCGCAGGGGTGAGTCGGCGTGGTCGTCGTCGGAGTTCATAATGGTAAAGTGCAGTAATACGATCGCTTCTCGGCTTTAGATTAATAGTTTCCTCGAAGCCGCGGGGAGGTTGTGCGGGGTGCGGGAGGGTGTGGCGGCGCGCAAGTTTGATTTCCTGGGGTGTCCGTCGCTTGTGGGTGCGAGGCCGAGGCAAGAAAGCATCGGGTGAAAGACCTTGGTGAGGGGAGGGATGAACGCGGAAATAAGGAAGCAAGAAGCAGTCGAGGGCATCGGCGGAAGAGCGGGGAATGGAGGGTGTCTTGGTCTTCGAGGGAGAATTCTCGTGGAGGGAAGGTGCGAATAATTTCGCCGTCTCCACAGGCGTAGGGAACGGTCCCTACACCGTCTCCGCGGGCGTAGGGAACGATGCTGGCAAAGCTCGCAAGGCTCGAGATACGAAGAAGTGGAAGACGCCGGAGAAGAGGAAGAAGACGAAGAAGGGAGGGTTCGTTGAGCTTTTTAGGGTGTGCAACGGCCTAAGACGTGGATCGAGGGTTGCCCAAAAATGCGAGGGTGAACTTGCCAGCTCGCCATATCGAACGGTTCTAGCTCTTCTCCCGAGACATTTGTTTTTATTCTTCGTTCTCGCCTAAACCCTCGGACCATGATATTTCAGTGGCTCTCATCATACCGACCGTAACTTTCGCACCATGCATGCAGTACCGTCGAACCAAATACATTCGGACATGCCACGAGTTCCGAATCGCTTACCCGAGTGTTAATGAAGACCCTTAAAGAACGGATCGAGAATCGGTGGTGAGCGACTCCATTAAAGAACACAGCCACGAAGGATCGAGACTGTTTCTTCGAGGTAGTCGCCAGCACGTTGCCAACCCTGTAAGTGCAGATTACCATGCAGGCTCGTGAGAACAGCGAAAGAGTCTAGAACGAAACTACTGACCAAAAAGAGTCCGAGAAGAGGATCCTCACCGCCGTTGCGACGACATCGCCGACCAAAGAGAGAAAGCAACGAGCGACGAGGAAGAGAGTGCATGCCCTCGCGCAGAGGGGGAACGAGCGCCTCCTTGGTCTTTATCACGGATCTTTCATCTCGTTCCAGGTCAGAGGACATCCACGGCGATGCTCCGCAGCGGCACCGGTAAACGTACACCGTGCAAGAGTAAGAGCCCAGAGAAGAGCTCAAGCCGCGAGGAAGTCGCCAGTTGCCTAATGCGGAGCAAACACAACTGGAAATCGAATCGGCCGAACCGATCTCCGGCTCGGCGTGTGCGGAGGAGTGCTCGCCTGCCCTGCGGTTCGGCGCACGCTAGGCCTGCCGGGATTTCTCACTGTGATCAGTCCCCGTCCTCTACGTGTTCCCTCCTCGGGACAAATCAATCCGCTCCCGTGATCCGTCCAATCTGGAAAATGTCCCCGCCGGATGGAAAAGTCGCGCCAATCTACGAATCCGATCTCCCGAAGAGAATGCTTGGCTGGTGTGTGTGTGTGTCCCTCTGTGCGTCAGGCATCCGGAATCGACGTTCCCCTGCTGTGGACGGACGACGCCGAGACAAGACGACGAATTCGTTCCTTCCACCGTGTATATCCTCCGTTCGTTTATGCCTATCCCTTTGCTATTTCACAGATCAAAGTGCGTTACCAACACAGGGTTTACACGCCTTTTACTCACCGACATAACCAGATGCGTGAGGAACGCAGGTATCCGGTCCGTGTGTCTGTGTGTTTGTACACAGCAGACTCGGAGACTGATTTTAATCCACTTATCCGGTGTGCGTTATCTCGATGGAACCCTCCGGCTTTACTGAATAACCACACGATCAATAACCGACGGTACTCCAGCATTCTATGGGGGGATGATTTTATGCGAAGGGATTCCAAGACCCGCAGCTTTTCCTGTGTACCGATAAAAGGAGAAAAAAAAGGCGCGTCTAGACCACGCTCCGCACCGGTACGGAATATACATTTTTCGAAGGTAACTCCGAGAGGCCGGGAAGACGAGAGAGCCGAAATTTGAGAAACCCTGGACGAGGATATCCTCCCCGGAGAGTCGTATACGGAGCGTTTTCTCGCCGACTGGAAGCCTCGGAGCGCGAGGGATGGTGGGTGAGCTTCCAGGCCTAAAGGCGAACACCACCCTCGCTTTCGCCTCCAACGCTGCCTCCCGGTCAGCCGAAAGTCGCCGTCTTCTGTGCCGGGCTCGACTTTCTTCTTCGGGGGTGGCAGACAACGACGTCGAACGATTGCTGACAGCTAGCGGGAAAGTTACGGACGGCGAACCCCGATGCGTGCACGTACGGGCGATCACGCGTTTACTCATACCATCTCGTCTTCGGCTCGCGACGCACGCATACGCCCCAGGAAATCGACGAGCTTGCGCGAGGGGAGGAAAACGAACGACCGTGCGTTTTACCGGAGTGTTACCGTACACTGTGTGCGGATACGGTATACGATACAAGGGTTCGAAGGACTCTCGTGGATGCTTCTTACAATATTGGTCCATCTGTCTTTCGCAGAACGCGGATGAACCCGATACATCGAACACGTACGTGCGTAAATACCTTGAGATATCGCGCAAAGCGTATCGATTCGCGTGATGTATAAAAAGAAAATAATACACGAGGTTATGGGAGGAAAAGCCAATAAAGCATAGGCAGAAGCGCGCGAGGGTTGCCGAAGCTTTGCCAGGCGAACGAGCGAGGGAGAACGAGGGGAAAGAAGATGATTCTTGGCTTCTGCTGCTGATACTGCTCGTGGGCGCCGGTTCAGTCTGCCGGTGAATTGCGGGTGTGCAGTGACCCTCAAAACTAAACTGTTACCGCCCGCGGGACTTTCGAGCCGCGACGACGACGAGGGAGGAAGGAAGGAAGGAGCGTCGAAGGAAGAATAAGAGGAAACGACGAAGAAACTCAAAGACGCCCGGAGGTAAAACGCACTCACCGACATCGACGACCCGCGGGAGAAGCCACCCTGCGCGCCATCGCTGCCACCGGGATCCGCGACTTCATTCTATTTGATATTTGATTAAAGTTAACTTTGATTCACCCGGCAAGGAGGGAGCGCGGCCGCGGCAGTCACCAGCGGCGAGGGCTGTTTGCGCTGGAAAAGTCGCCTGTGTATACGTCGGCTCCTGCCACAGTAAACTTCCTTTTTTTATTTTTATTCAACCTCCGACATAAAAAGCAACGACCGGTCGTCTCGGAGCGAAGCAGCTCCGCCGCTAGAGACTTACTTAATTTGCCTTTTAATTATTCGCGTGACTCGACGAAGAATTTACTTCCGTTGTTATTTTTTTGATTCTTCGGCTTGAAATACTTTCCGCTGATAATAACGTCCGTCTGCGTCGCAATGTCGTGTTTCCGTGCTGGTTACCCGATTATCTGGCCCCCGCTGTTTTGGGAGCACGACTTCGAGTTGGGTGATTACGGGTGATGTGGACGGGTTGCGTTTGCAGCGGAGAACGGAAGGTAAAGCCGATAAAGAATTATTGAAAATTTGTGATAAGCAACTACATTAATTGTTGAGCATTGGGACTTCATACTGCATTAAATATTTCATCCAAAAGACCCGACACATTCGAAGTTACACTGAGAAAAAAAATTGGTTGGTTTAACCAAAAGTCGCGGTGACATACGTTCAAAGCTGTTATTTGTTTGGAACAAATGAAGCATTGTTTTGTTAAATGATTATTCGCTTTAATTTATTCAAAATTTGTCGATTGAAACAAACATTTTTGTGCCAACCAAATACACCTTTGAACGTATGTTACCGCGCATTTGCTTAATCCAACCATTTCTTTTCTCAGTGTAGGAAATATAATAAAAGTTGGTAATAAGCAACTCCATTAATTGTTGAGCATTGAGATTCAATACTGAATACTCCACTGAGTACTTCACGCAAAAGGCCCGACAAATTCAATGTTAAGAAACGTAATAACATTGACCATAATCACCCTGAACTCCCTGCCTACCTGTCTGACAAAAGTTTCTGATGAATAAACTGAGAGATCGCGATAGTACTGAAAAAAAGCCAAGAAGCACGATAGCGAGTACGAGGCCCTAGTGCGATCTTCGCTGTTCTATCTCGCGCGTGCGGAGCTTACTTGCAATGCTCTCTGGTCGGGGTCATCGTCTCCGACGTTTGCTCGATCCCCCCGGGAAAACAAAGAGTAGCCCCCGCTGCGTTAATGCCCGGGTGTACCTAAGACCTAAGGTCCTGGCCAGCAGCCGCACATAGCCGGATCCACCACCATTATCGTGTATCGGGTCATTACTTAGGTACACCCACGCCTAGTCTGGTAGGGGGGCCTCCCGGGGCTACCGTCCTTTCCGCACTAAAGAGAGGAAGAACGAGACAGGGCGAAAGCGTAAACTTTCGTGATTACCAAACTTTTCCGATTCGACCAACGACCAGAGATTCGATCAGGCGGGAGAAGTCTCATCCCATTCCCAAAACTGCCCGACTCATCGCGCCAAGAAACCAGGACCGAGACTCCACTGGCTCTCACCGAGATCGAGATATTTCACCGGAGTTTCCGTGCTTCACACAGCAGACGATTCCCTCGAACTTCCGGTATTTCGCGGTTCGGCAGTAACATTTCCGCGGTTTCTCGTATTTTACTAAAATTCAGCCAGAAACTGCATTCCCATCGGGATGAATCGAGCGAATTATTTTCCCAGTCATTCACTTCCGACGAGAGATGAGAGATGAGGCGGAGAGTCGGGTAAGGGGATGAAGCGGTAGGAACGCGGGATGGTACATGAAGTCTGTCGATGCGCGATGCCGGCGCTTTTCTATGGTGGAGCGCAACCTTTTGGGAGTCGGCAAGCCTTGGGGCCGGGGTTGGCCGGGGCAAGGTCGAAAAGTGGTCTCGTGAATTCAACCGTCGATTTAAAGGATGCCACGGCGTTTCCATCGTATAGAAGGTAGACATCGGCGAATGGCTAGAATCCCGGGGCGAAAAGATTTACCGCGGGTCCGAGGGCCAATTGCGCGAACCTCTCCCCCCCTTCCCCCCCCCCACCCGCCCTCCCCGCGATCTTCCACCGCTGCGCGCTTCGAGGATATTTACGAGACAAGTGCAACCGCTTCCGGCGGCGGCGAAACTGCCGGCGTTTTCGAGCCCGATCGGCGATGAAAGAGCAACAGTGAACTTGCGAGATGTATTGGGGGGGAGGGGGTAAAAAGAGAGAGAAAAAAGAAACCGAAAACAGAAACAAACGAGAGGCTCAGCGATGAATCATAAAACAAGCCGTAATTAATTAGGCGGGATTACATTACCATCGGCGGCACGCGAGACTCTCCGCGGACTCATAAAAACGTCGCGTATATTCTCGCGCTATGACGAAACCCCGGAGCCGCGCATTGTTAGCGTTTTACTCACGACGCGAACTAACTGTGCGTGCCGTACGCGTTAAAATCGCTCCGACTGGCACCCAAAGACGCATATAATAAAAATAAAAATATTATATAAATATGTAATTTTTTTCTATCCTCGACGAGCTTGGATCGCACTTGGATTATCGGCGAACTGAGAACGGAGAATTGATCATTTTATTGAATTTTAGATTAATCGAGAGCGAGTGCGCGATGACTCGCGACGCAAGCGAATATCGAAACTCGCATAAAGTACAGAACCTCCCCCAGCTATCCGAGAGTACATGCACCAAGTATATATATATATATATCACTGGGTATGTGTATATGTACGTTTTTATACATATGTATATAAAATCGTAGCGAAGTTGAACGTTTCCGAAGCCACAAAAGCCATTCCCGCTTGAAATAACGTGCCAGCCCGACCTCTGTCCTCCTCTTCTCTATCTCTAACCGGTGGGTTTTCCAGTTAATGGTAGAAGAGCACGCGTCGAGCTCTCGTAGAGATAGGAAGTAAAGCGGAAAAGAGGTTAAACGCGAATCAACCGTATGCAAACCCGCGAGGTGCGGTGAGGACCGGAGCGAGGGAGGAGGATGGTCGAAGGGGCGGGAAAGAAAAATAAATTTCCTACGTAAATTTCGTTCTCCGCCTGGATAAATTTTCCCGGTACGCGCTCATACCATCCCTATCACCGGCCGCGCTATATATATTCAGGCAAATTCTTTTGATTAATGTCGGCGAAATGGAATAAGTTACATACTCGCCTGGAGGGCAAACGTACTGATTAAAATATATGATTTTTCCTATTATTTTTTTGTTTGATTTTGCCAAACATACGGAGCGTACAAGCGGAGAAAAATTGTTAAATCAACGAGAATTTCGTTACATAGGGTCAACAAAACATTTTGTTGTGGCAGCAAATATTTTGTTGTACCAGTCAAATATTTTTGCTGCCACAACAATAAATTATCAACGATTTACATTTTATTAGAGAAACAGAACATTTTTTCTCCGTGCTTCATAGGACACCGCTCTTATGTACTCACAAATGATACACTCCTGCGCGAACACACTCTGATACCTCGATGAATCATAAAGGAGCGTTTAATGAGGGTGTTGAGAAATCTCTTACCTGAAACAGAAAATTAAAAAAAACCACATTATTATTACAATGATTATTTGTATACAAATACTAGATATTATGAAACGTTAGAGTGCGCATGCATCGATGAGAAACGCTGGGATTTTTTGCCGCAGCGTAAAAATCCCTAAGCGTCTGAATGTCCGGTGAATCGAACCATCACGATATTTCAATCCACTCTGCCGCTATTCATGATATGCGCGCTATACATAGTACGCAGAATATCGTAATACTTTGTCGATGGATACGTCATCGATGGCTGACCCTCCATTCGCAGGGGCAACAGCACCAGCAGCGGCGGCAGTAGCATAACCAGCGTTGTAGCAGCTTCGCACAAAGGCGAGAGGATCATAGGTCACGCGCGTGCAGTAGCTGCACTATGCCATGGGTACGATATTTTTTTCATTTTTTTTCCCCCTGTACCTTTGGCCACTTTGCATCCTCGTCTTTCTCTCGCGGACGGTACACTGTTTTTTTTGCCTGTATCGTTGCACTCGCCCTCGATAACTCGCAGAGCATGCGGGAGAGAAAAAAAAAGTTTCGTTCGACGGGACGCGTGCACTCGTCCATTTTCCCGGGCTTTGATGCGACCGGGAAATATACCGGGAAGGGGTTCCAGACCGTAGGTTCGGGGATGCGTTTTACATCGACGATATATATATAGACATATATATATATGCACACACCGTGCAGAAACGTATCGAGATATACAGAGATGCTTTGATCTTCGACGGCGAAACTTGCCGAAGAGAATGCAGCGCCCTGCACGCCGCATGGGTCTTTTGCCCGTCGGCATAGAGGAGCGTACGCGCGTGCGGATATTATTGACAAAGTGAATTTGCAGACCGCCTAGAGTGTGCGCCGCCGGCAGGTCACTGTAGTAGGTATATCGGATCTGGATGCACTAATTTCTGTTTGCTGGCTGTGCCGAGAGCGGATTATCGACAGCGGCGCATCTGTGAGCGCGTGTGCGAGATAATCTGCGTGCGCGGTCGCCATCGCGAATTGGATTGCTTCCACCGCGTGATATTAAATTGTAGTCAAAGATGTACGTACACCGTATAATATCGAATTGCATTTGGAGCGGTCGGGTTATTTCACGAGCGCGGATACTGCGAGGAAGGTCGAGCTGGCGTCGAACGAAAATTCCCGTTGTTTTTTTTTATTTTTTATTTTCTACATTTTATTTGTTTATCGTATGGAAACTTTACATTGAGTTTGTTCACACTGTCGATTATGTTAGCTCAAAATTATATCGTAACGGAGTTGGCTGCCACAGTAAGTTTCAAATCACATTCAGTCAACAACCTATGAATTATAGTAAACGGGTAATTATATCTGCTTTAATAAATTTAGCAGTGTGAAATCCGCGAGATTTTAGTTTCTCAATCGTGGCAGATCTTTGTTCGGGATATTTTCTGCACGTGGTCTACGTCCTCATTATCAGCACCCGTAAATTCCCGGGTTTAATTCTGAACTTCGAGATCAATCAGAATGTTTTATTTGGATTACGTAAATCACGCGCGTGTGCCGGAAATAAATATCGGAAATCACTTCCGGGCATTGGACGTGGAGCGCATCGTGTGTCTGCAGTTTAATTTCCGTTATTGAATAAGATCGTCCAGACCGGCTCGAAAGCTCCAATGATATGATGAATTCGCGTACGATTCATCGCAGGGCGGCGGTGTCACTCGCGGGACCGCATAGAGATGTATCGTCGTCGATGATAAATTTTATTACACCGCTCTCATCGCCGTCGCGTCCGTGGGCCATCAATTGACGAAGGAAGCGATGAATTGATTGAATTGATTGAGAGTAGTTTACGGAGGCGCGCCGGACCGTCGATCTCTCTCCGATGAGGCAGCGGCGGACGAGAGAAGAGAGACGAGAGAAGCTAAACGAATGAAAAAAAAGAAACATCCGAAAGCGATGCGACCGAACGTCGGCACGAGACGAAGGAAGCGGACGGCGGCGGCGGCGTCGCACGACGGAGAGGTATCGTTTCTCGGTATCGCGCACCGCCTCAATTAAAATAATCGAGACCCATTCCCTCATCAGCATACGAGAGAGCCAGGGGGGGGGGGGGCTCAGTGAAAGAACGACGGAGTTAGAGCGCGCGGGCAAACAGAGGGAGGGAGAAAGGAAAGGAGGGCAAAGAGGAAAAGAGGATGAGGTGGCAGTACAGTCGGAGGGTCAGAGGGCACTCGCCGGGTTCTCATTGCACTCTAATACGTGCGGAGTGCGCGCGGCTGGAAACGTTGGATGTTCATCGAGCGCGATAGGGACTCCTCCATTGATACACTCGACGCCCGGAAACCGCTATTACGCTGTTTTAATGCTCGCAAGACCTTAAGTATTTAAACGTCAAGGGGCTCTAGGAAGCGGACGGCTTGTGTGGGTCCGTGTAGGAAAGTGTGCTTCGAAACGCTCTGCAACTCACAGTAGAGTTTCTCTGTCGTCAATCCGTTCATCTCCTTTCTGTGGGGTATCGGAGAAGAGCTTTCCCCTCCTCCTTCACCATCCAACCCGCCGCAAATGCAATCCATAAGCTCTCGTAAGATCCGGGTGAGCTCGCCGTCACCCTTTGACAGATGTGTACCAACGAGAGAATCGACCTAATTACGCGGGGTCTTCGTAGCGAACGAGGGAGGTTATTGAGGATGAGAAAAAGTCATATTACGACTTCGAGACATCCGATAGTTGGAGGGGAATGCAATAACCCAACTGAGACTGAACGTGTGATATTTTCTATTTCAGATTAAAATAAACGTATACTTGATATATATTGAAAAAATGTGTTGGCGATACGTAAGATATATATTTTTGAAAAGATGAAATGGTAAATGGAGGGAAGGATCTAGCCAAATTACTATGCTGCTGGAGAAAGATTATCATAGTAAGTTTGAGATTTACAATGATTTTTACCAATAGTAATTACGGTACGATTTGTATATCAAAACACAAAATCAACAAATCTGAAATTCTTCGAATATAATTTGTTGTTTAAAAAAAACTACCGCGCACTAAATGCGGAAGCTGCTCAGTGACGCGAATGATCGTGAACCATTAACGACTGACGGTAATCGTGGAAAATATTTGTATGTCGAAACCCAAAAACGGCGAATCTGGAATACCGAGAATATAATTTGTAGATAAAAAAAACTACCGGCCGGTCGAGGCCTCTCACAAGATGCGGAGGCTGTTGGTCAGTAACGCGAACGATCGTCAACCCTTAACGGCCGCCGCAGCTGCACATGGTTCCGCGGATACGCGGATCGAATGAAACACCGGTAGTACAGTGTGCATACGTGTGTCTATGTGTCTCTCTTCCACGGGCGGGGCGCTCTCTCTCTCTCCCGGTTAGGAGAGCTCGTGTCGCGCCCGTGGTAGCTCCGAGAAAACGGCAAGAGATTGCGCCCTGATCAAACGGCGACAGCCGTGTCGTAAGCCTGTCTTGAGAATCCGATAGGATCTTGAAGTGGCGCCGTTTTAACACCGTCGAGTGCCGAGAGCCGCGTTAACTGGTCGCGGAACTGCAGTTTACTCGACCAGCTCGTGGTACCTACCCACCTATACACCCGATGTTTATACATACAGCCGGTACGTACAGTGTAGCAGCCTAGTATAAACGCTATCCAACAGACTATTGGCTTTTGAAGATCCCAGCCGGAGATCGTTTCACCTATATACGTATACCGGCGTCCTGTGGCATTTATGTACGAATGCATCAACGCTGAAGCGAACGGACTTAATTGAAATATAACTCGAGCGCAATTAGACCGTGCTATGAATCTTAAAAAAAAATACACCCCGATAAATCGCCGTCCAATAAAGTTGTTTGTTTTTCAGATTTTTTTCTTGTTTTTTTTCCCTCGTTCGTTTCATCGACGCTACTTTCTATAAAATATTTATATCTCGATGCCAGACGAGAGATGAACGGCTAAACGAAACGATCCAATGGCGCTGATGCTGCTGCCTGCCCGCCTGCCGATGCTGATGCTGGTTCTGGTACTGTATGCGCGAGAGCAACCGAGCGCCAATTACCACTCTCTCGTTGCACTCGGGCGCGTCGACAGTCGGAAGTGCATTATCGCACTTTACGGCTCGGTCTCGTAAGTGCAGCCTCGCGTATCGACCGCTATACATGTGTGTGCATGTGTGTCTGTGTACAAGTCTCGAACATCCACTCTCTCTCCCTCTTCCCTACTTATATTACCGCAGCATCTCCTCTCCGTCGGTGTGTCTCGGGGAGCACTCGCGCTCCGCGCAGCATCTAAAATTCATGCGACTCTCATCTCCCTCGCTTTCTCTCGCATACCCCGTCGCAAAATGAAGCAACGCGACACATATTTATCCTCTTATTTCACCTATTTTCTGTACATTATTTTTTTTTTCCTCTCTCCTTTACACTATCCGGCACTCAGCCGATATATTAATCCGAGGGTGAAATAAAGTATGTACACGTTGTATCAATAAAAAGCAAAAAAATAAATAGGGGGCGAGCGATAAATTCGACACGACGACGGCCCGACGGTTGTTTAACCACCTCGGTGGTACAATGGATACCTCGATCTTGATCCCCCCATAATACAGTAGTCGTAGTGTTGCAGCCGCGGGCTCGGCTGCCTTTTCACAAATGATAAATCACGAGCGTACTCGCGATACAGTTAACCCTCTATCGGGGCATTGCGCGTAAGCCATGAGTCTCGTGAGAATCTCGATCCTGATTCGACAAGGATATTAGTCTCGCGAAATTCGGATCGGTCACCCACACGGACACGGGTGAAGGGACATTGGGGGGGTCGGTGAGTGAAAAGTCTCTGTGCGGGGCGGAACGGAACACCCGGGGCAAAGCGGACACCCAGATTTTTCGCGGGGCAAAAAAGGTCTCGACTCCGGTAGAATTCCATTTTGCCCCCAATCTCCCCCCTGTATACTCTGTGCACCGAAGCGTCTATGTGTCGCACGGGCCCGTCGTCGATCACCGCTTAGACGGGACCACCGGATTTTCCCATAGAACTGCTGTGATGTCAGGTCGAAAATAGTTCGCAGCGTACAGACACATACACGGGAATAAACGGGGGGGGGGGGGGGACGATGCGCCAAATCCGAAAGACCAACGGGCCGTGGTGGTGGTGACGGGAGTGGTGGTGTGCCATTACCATTTCTATGAGTCCCGGTCGAACCACGACGAACGAGGGACGTACCGTCGATGCTGGGAAAGAGCTCGAGCTGGATGAAAATACGATGGAACCCCCCATCGGATGTCGTGCGAGAGCCCCCTTCCCTCTTTCTGGCGGGTTCCGTGCCCCGTGGCGGGGAACCGCGCCGTGGTCCCCGAGGATTCGTTAGCGCCCATAGTGTAGTTTTTAGCTCGGTCCCACCGGGACGACTGCGCGGTACAGCTGTACTATCGATGACTTACCACCGAACCGAGGCTCTCTCGCTCGCTCCGATCTCGACGAGGGTGCACCCTAAAAGCCTTTCGGCGTTGCGGTTTTTAAGATGGAAAGGAAAGCCACCGCCACGGAGGCTGCGGAGGGACGGAGAGCCGGGAAAGCGAGGGGGCGAAAGGGACACGAGGCAAAGACGAAACAGGAGAGCAAAGACGCGAAGGAGCAAAGAGTTTTTAGATACCTCGGCGAGAACGACCATTCCTCGTTCCCCGTCTTTCCCCTTTCCGTTTCTCTCTATGCCGCGCGGACCAAAAGTGCTCCACCCCGCCACACCCGCTTCCGGCCTTCCGGCCGATTTTCTTTCGAGTTCTCGGCCATTAGGCGATCGCACCAACAAAACAACAAAATAGAAGAGAAGCAGTCTATGAAAGGCTCCGAGTGAAACTTTCGAAGGCTTCTATCGTACACACGGTAAAAAAGGGTCGTACCATTCAGAAAACTTTTATGGTTCGCCAGGGAACAAATAATTTTTCCATTTAAATTTTACATTTTATATTTTTTTTGTCAACCAATCGTTTTTTCTTCTAAAAAACGTAAGATTAATGAGAAAAAAATATGTTGGGCTTTGGTGAGTACGGACTCACGGCGAAGCTTCCTCGCCGTGGGTTCTCACGCGGCCGGTGGGTATAAATAACAGACATCGGCATCTACATTTCAATTCCGCGATAAACCTCGTGAATTAAAATAGAGAATTTTACACCCGCAAAAGGAAAGGACTCTTGAGGGGGCATACGGAACTCCAGCGCTTCGATACAGGAGAACCTGCGCCGTGTGGATCCGAGAGATGGCTTTGAATCAAACGGACAGTTTGGTCGGATCATTATTTCTGGCGTGCGGGCACGGAAGCGAGGGAGCTCTTCGTTCGATCTAACGGTCGTGAAACAGAGAAGGAGAGAAAAGAAGAAACGAGTGCAGAGGAACTCGTGGAACGAATCGAAACGATACCGGGAGTTAACGATCCCGTCGGCCCGAAGCGAGCCGTTAATCACGCCGTGAGGCACACGCGCTCTCCTTCGCCTTCGAGAGGAATATCGGACGTTTTTCCGTATCGTTTCACCGTGAAGCTTCGCTCGGTTTGGTTCTCTATCCCAACGTCACGCAGGCCCATTGCGTTTCAGCCCGGCCGAGCTTTATGCGTCGTCGGACGGCTGGAAATGAGCGGGGCAGGTGTCGAAAGGTGGAACGACTTCCTCGTCGCCGACGTCGTGCTCGTCGTCGAAACGAGGCAAACGCAATGTCTTCGAGGCTACTCGCTTTGCCGCCTCGGGCACGAGATTAACCGATGCAACTCCATACACCGGCGCGCTGCACTCTACACCCACGACGGAGCTCCGCGGCGGCAGACGAGATAGCGATGCATAGTTCCCTTATGAAGAATACCGTGGAGCGATAACAGTTTTTTATTACATTGAAATTGTTTTTTAATTATAACATTTACTTTTTTTAATACATTTCAACAGAAGCCAATTCTAAATATGTTCCTAAATAAATTTTAAATATATCGCGCTCGCAAGATACGAAAACTATTATCCCAGATTTCGTCTCGTTGGAATAAGCCGGCGAGAGTGAAAGAGTGTATGGGGGGGGGGGGGAGCGATACCGTGGATTATCAATGTATGGTTGCCGGTGTACACGTTGAAGGGGAGTTGGCAAGTTCGACGTCGCCGACAACGCCCACAGATTCATCTCTCGGCCTCTCACTCACACCCCGTTTGGCTCAGACAAGTTTCCACTCCGGAGGAAGTTTGCGCGAGCTTTACTCTCACCCAGCCGAAAATGTTTCCCGACGCCTATATACACCAATATATATATATATATATATATACCCCCATGCATCCTATATATACGGCGACCTCGCTATATATATTCATGCGTGTTTATGTGTCTATAGTTATGCACATGCGAAATTTCGCCGTAGCTCGTGAAACGTGCGGTCCATATAGTTTCCGAAATTCGTGGCTGCTCACTATACCGTTCTATAATACATTAGTGTACTGCTATGGGCATCAACGCGTGCCAGACCAGCAGTCATCGCCGTATGCCTCGAATAGTTCCCGTTCGCACTGTTGGGCGCATTCCCTACCGCGCCAAGACTCACTCTCTGCATATCGCTCGAGTTAACAAAGAGATAAGTTTCTGGCGTTAAGGCGCGCTCGCGGGCGCTCTCTGTCTCTAATGATAATGGGGGAGTGGCTGGTGCGAACGGAGGGAAAGGGGTACGCGCGCTACGTAGGACGAGAGGAGGCGGTCTGGCGGGTGGCGATGCATTATTTAGTGACGCCTCGGCACAATGCGATAATCATTATAAATCACCTTACTCCGACTACCATATCTTCTCTCGTCTCTCGTCGCGGACGCTCTTCGCTATCCGAAGCGCGGAGACCGAGAAAGCTCCCTCCGGAAAGCTTCCATTAACCGCCAGTTGAACATCATCCCCGTGCCCACCGTTTCGATCTCTCGACCCTACAAGTTCACGTTGGACTGCGGCAACTCGATTTGAAATTTGTGAGGCAAGAGATAAATTTTTACCGGCCCGAGAGACTCCGAGTCGAATTTCAAGACGCAAGGTTCAACTTCAGATAGTTCTTGGGATCAAAGTTTGACCCGTACTTCATTGCGTGCTTAAGATCGAACCTCAGTTCAGACTTGATTTCGTGCCTAAGTTTCATCTTAAATTCGAACTTAATATCGAACTCGAACTACAGTCGAATTTGAGTTCAGATTCATTCAGTTTGAGTTCAGATTAAGTTCGAACTTGAGATCGAACTTAAGCACGTAATCAAGTTCGATCTTAAGATAGATCTCAATCACGAAATGAAGCCCGGGCCAAACTTCGATCTTAAGTTCGATCTCTATTATTATTTCCCTTATTCAATCTAAGAGCGATCTTAAGTTTAAAGTAACGTCTAGAAATTCGACTCTCAATGTGCCACGATCCCGAATCTCCGAAAATATGAAGAACACAAAATTTATATATCGATCTACTGGATATCATCCAGATTTTGTCAGAGGAGCCGCTAACGAGCATCTCTCTCAGTGAATGGAAATGAGCAACGGAGAGGAAATGCGATTCTCGGAAAATACCGCTCGCTTGACTTCCAGTTTCGCGGGAATATCACAAAGAAACGACGAGCCGGAGGAAAAGGAGAAGTGAATCAGGGGATGGGAGGAGGGAAAAATCAATGGCGGAAGAACAATATATCGATCGTGGATACGCCGAGAAACGTATACGAGGGAGATGGGAGGTTCTGTCTCCTGGCGGCCCTATTGTTCGTGCCCCGAGGCCCGTGCGCGACTCGCACACCGTACTCTCTGTGTGCACCATTGCGCCTTTGGGGTCCCAATGCCGGTGCTAGGTACCCCGTTGTTTTTCAACCCCGTCGCGGGTTCTCTATGGGCCGGAGCGTGGCACATCATTCTTACAAACTGCATATACTCCCTGCATATAGTATAACACATTCACTACAACCCCCTTCCCTCCGAGCCCCCTTTCCCTTCGTCCCGCCGACGGTGGTGCGCTGCAGGGCTCGCACGCGCGTCTGCACGCTTCCTGCAACCCCAACGACTGCAGTGGCGAGGTATAAAAATTATCGGGTAGCAAAGTCGAGCGGGCTTTTTAGAACACGGCTGCGGGAAGGAGAGGAAAAGTTCCCGAAGAGCAAGGGGGACATTCTCCGGCATGGCTGATGCGCACTCCCGTGTTAGATGGGGCACGAATGAAATATTACCCGGAACGAGAACGGAACGTAGCGCGGTTGTTCCTCACGTGCAGAAACTGTAGTGTGTTGCATACATGAGGAGTTCGCTGCGAAATGGCATAGGTGGAAAACACATCGGTATCCTGCGGAGCGAACCACCGACTTTTCGTACCTTACATACGAGGTTGAGGAATATTTAATTTTTTGCGCATAAGAAATCTCTGAGGATTATTACGCCATTTTATTTTTATGAATAAAAATAATAATTAATTATTGTATACAATAAATACGAATTGTAATAATTATTAATTTTGTATATATATTAATTATTGGAGTGTATATTAAAAATTGGTATAATAAAAAAAGTCAGATGATTGAATAACCTATGTATTTTGAGTTTGGTTATGACTTCACATTTTTAACCGTATCTGGTGATACTCCGTTTTGCTCCATTTTTGTTTCTGCGTATAAGCGGATTTTAACGTTTGGTCAGAGCGCGACCCGTCCGGAGTTTTCTTCTTCCGGTGTTTTTATAGCATCCCAGAAAAGTGTCGAATGTCCCGTCGTCGCAGTGGTAGTTCCAGCGCCAGCGGCACGAGAACTGACCTCGTGCGTTAGCGAGCCAGCGAGAACCGTATATTTCACGTAGATAAGGTTAGAACTCGCCATCTCTCTCGCCTCCCGTTTTTCCACTCTATTTTATTTTATTTTCTCTACTTCAGAGCATCTACGCTCGTCGCTCGACCGGGTCGGGGTTTTGCCGGCGCAGTTCAACGTCGTGCCGTTTCTTCCTCCATATATACCTATTACCACACCCGGCGGGCGTTTTCAAACGACGTATTTTTTTTCTTCTTTTTTAACGAAAGTGGCGAACAGATAATATGGCGGAAAAAGGTACGAGAACGAATTTCTTGGTAAAGTGGTTTATGGAAAAGTCCAATGATTCTTAACGGTACATATTTTTTTCAAAACGATATTTACATTCCGTAGAAAAACATTTTAATACAAATAATGCGGTTAGCTTCAACTACACAGCAAAGCCAGGATGCTTAATTCAATTTTCAGAAGTTCAATTTGCAATGATTATTTTCCCTTACGAGTATCCAAAACGACCAGTAAAAAGCACCGTGCAAAAAATTTTATAAATTTTCCGACACGACATGCGACTTGGCGTCTACTTTTGTAATAATTTTTCTCCCCTCAAATTTTCAATTTTCCTAAAACAGCGACGAAAGCTTACTCCCGCCTCTCAAGATCGTCAACCGGGCATCTGGGCGTCGACGTTTCAGACGGATAACGGCAAAGAGCCCGGGTGAGGTAAAGGAGTAGTAAAAAAAAAGAAAAAGAAAGAACGAGTGGTGAAAGTCCAACGAACGGAGCACTACGTCGCCGGGAAGGGGCGAAAAACCGGATGTACGTCGGGTGGACGCGTGTTCTCGTACGACCGGGAACCCCCTGGCTCACAATGAGAGTCACGCCACGGCGTTACTTTTGTCCAGGGGATTACGTGAACGGAAAGCAGGCCATGGGCGCTCGGGGGGAGCGGGCATTACCGACTTCCGGCGTTATCGGGCGGGTGGATGATCACCGTGGAAAAGCCTAAGTAGCTCCGGCGAATACGACGATCCCGATATGCCCACGCGGGACCGCGTTGAGTTGTCGTAAGTGGCGTGAAGAAATCATGAGAAGTCGAGGATTTTTCATCTTTCAGCGCTCTTGACGGAGGCGATCCGGCGTTTCTTTCCCCGAGCGTGATTGATGAAACGACTGTTAGGTCCGGATATCGATCGGTCCAGTCCGCAGTTCGCCCTTCGGCGAGAATCGAATCTCGCGTTTCGATATTAATTAATCGTTCCCATTACGGATTTCCATAGGGGAGATTTGGCCCGAACGCCGACGGAGGGTGAAACGGAACAGGGCAAAGACGCCCACGGACGATGACCAGCCCGGGGGTAACTCGACATGGTCCGGGTCCGAGCGAGCGAATGCATGGGCGCGAAGGGAGGAGAGAAACCGGAAGTTGGCTCGCTCGGACTCGTGCCAACGCTCGAGCACGGTGGTCCGAGGCGCCCCGGCGACTCGAACGACGACTGCGACGACGTCTGGATACCATAATCACGCCACGTTACCTTTGTCGAGCAGCCTCGAGGAGCGTGCAGGATGGAACGGGAGAGACGAAAGGATGGAGAACAAAAGCGATTAGGTGAGAGAGCCGAGAGTACGTTGACTGCTCGTGTACGAGATGAGAGGGAGGGCTTCCTCTATTGCAGTTCTGTATATGCCCGGCATTGTAGTATCGGGCATAGCAGCGCAGAATAGGCACCGCTCGAGTCCCGCACAGAGTGGGCGAACTCGTGGCCGCTCCAGGCAACACGAGATCTCCGGTGCACCTCGGATTAATTAATCCGATCACGTATACCTTGCGAACAATTTTTTCTTTTTTGTATTTTTTCTCTTATTTTTATTTTTATTTTTTTTTTCGATAACGAAGTTTTATTCAACCTACGCGCTCTCGGGTCTCTCGATATGCGATAGGTGAGATGAAACTTAAAACAAAACTTGATCAAGACGGATCTTCCTGACATTGAGTTTAACCGGCAATATGAATAAAACTGTACAAGATTTCATCAAAACAATGCGCACTTTCAAAAGAATTTCAATCTCTTTTATCAAGTCTTTTCACCGGATGAAACATTTTTTTTTTTTTTTGCATTGCAAACGTTGCATCCGAACATCACGCTTCGAAGGTCCGAAAAAACAGTTTTCGTCTTTTTTTTTAGAAAAAAGAGCTTCACGTTGCTAAATGAAACGATATTGGTTGAATCCTTGACTGTCCGAGATAGGTTTTACATCGCTCGTTCATGTGCAACGTACGCGTACAGGCGGTGGAACTGGAGTGACACACCGAGCGTTCGGAACGATACGGTGAGTGGGAAAAAAAACATCCTCGACGAAGAAGGGGAATTTAAGAGGTGTGAACGAGAATATTTCGAAATTGGAGGTGTACGCTTCTATCAGTTTGTGTGCGCGAGAACGCTCGGGCTCTTTAATTCGTACCGGACAGGGGATCTCTATCTATCCCACTCAATTTACATATCCGCACCGGAGCGAGTACCCGCGGGTAGGGAAGCCTCCCTGCAGTACCGACGTCGATCGAGAATCAAGTTTCTTTATTAGATTCTCCATTGGATTCCACAGCGTGCCCCGGAGGATGTTTCCATCGAAATCCGATATAACCTTGCCTTGCATCCTCTCCACCGCGTACCTGCCTGCCTGGTTGTCCGTGCACTCCTGGCTGCTGCCTCGAATTTCAGTGATTACACGTGTAGGTGGAGGTGGAACGGGCGAAGAGCGATGTACAACTACGTACACCCGGAGAACGATCGAATGGTACAGAGATCCACACCGTTGCGCCGACCTCCGTGTGCGCCTAATACAACCCCAGAGCCACGTCGAGCTTCGCCGCATATGTGCTCTACCGATGCTTCGTTATACCAGGCGACGTATCGAGTTTAGAGTTCGTCTCTCGCCCGGTTTCTCGTTCCTCTCTCTGTACACGGGCACATCCGACCCAATGCGTCAGAGGTTTCCCTCTATCGCGGTCCAACGAAATTTAATTTACGCTGTATTCAATCAAACGGTGCCTAATTTATCGGGATACACGGTATTTGATTTCCTTAGGTGGACAAAAAAAAATCGATTTCACCCAATTTAAACGTCAAACGATCGTGACCGTAGCGTTATCGCTGTACGAACGTTGAACGTCATTTCTATGGCGTACGTATGATTTTCTGATTGACGATTTTTCATCGAACGGATCAGCGAACAATTTTCTATCAGCAAAATAATTTTTCTATTATCCGGAAAACAACGTTCACCGGTGCAACATCAGACCCGAGGCTGCCCGAAAGGAAATTCCATTCCCGAAAAGACGCCGGGCGTAAATGCGTAAAGTGGCTCTAAATCACTCGACGAAGGCTGCAAGGACTCCTCGCCGTTGAATATAACATATATTCTAACCGGGGCGAGTGTGAAGTACTTTTCCGTTAAATTTTCAAGGGTTTCCACGTGTGTTTGCGTCGCAGTCTCGAGCCAAGAAAGTTAACGCGAGGAAGCGAGCGCGAACGGGGTTGCCGGCGATATCGCCGGCTCGAGCGAGGGCGTCACCGATAGCCGAATTCTCTCAGTGAAAATGTTCTCCACCCAGAAGCCGTAGCGGCGACGTAAAATATGGAGGTTCGAGTAAAATCCAGAAACTCTCGAGGCCTCCGGTTTCCGCGGAGTCTTCTCGGTTCGTCGGTTATACGAGAGACCCGGTGAGTTGGGTGGCGAGCGAGCGAGCGGCTCTGCACGGGAATATACGGGACGAGGTGGAGAAGTGCGCGGGTCGAGGAGAGGCGTGGTTGGAAAATTACCTTGATTAAATTCATGACGCTGGGGGAGGTCGGGCGTGTATATGGGGAAAAGCCAACGGGGTGCCTCGCGCGGAATTGCTCTCGTGCGTAAGACAATGCACACGCACTCTTGCTTGCAGACTTGCACGAGACACACGAGCCTAACCCATATATCTATAAGTACGTTGTACTTGATCGCTTGCGGTACCAGACGCTCAACGATTTCCCGACAAAGTCGCGCTTGCCTACCGCCTAATTAGTACCCCCCCCCCCACCCCCCGCGCCGCACTCACTCACTTCCCTTTTCCTCTCCCTTCGCAGGCAGAGCCGCGAGAGATATAAAGGTGATCGGTCTCTGTCACAGGAACGTAATCGTTTAGGCACGATCAACGGCGCGTGCACACACACATTTGGCATTCGTGTACGCTGCCACGATCGGGTGGTAATCTAGATAACGCGAAAGAAAAAAATATCTGTATCATACGATTTATCAGTTACGAGATTGTATAACATAAACGGTAACATTTTTTTTTTTTTGTATTTTTGATGAACGGTTCTTGCTCACTAACTTTCATGATTTGTTTACTTAATTTTATCATTTCTGTATTAAAAAATATAGTTCGTTATTTAAGAATCGTTTAAGAACTGGTCATGAAATTATCAAAATTTAACAATCGGCCAAAATTATTCGAATTCCCCATTATCTTTTCTCGTTAATCAATCGAGAGACAAGATGAACCTTTGTGGAGACAAGAAACGTTGGTTAAATGCACGAACCGTTTAATCCGCCGCGTATCCACAGCTAATCCAGCGATAACGAAGTCTCGCCGAATTCTGGAGGAGTTCTCCGGCCGTCGGGACGTGCGGCGTAAATAGACGAAGGACAAACGCTCATTTGACCTGTGCATGTGTCCGCGCCAAATTCGCTACGGACATGGGTCGTCGGAGTTTCGTCGGGCAGAGAGCGAGTGAGGAGGAGCGACGATGCTTTGTCAAATATTCAGTGAGACGATGCCAAAGGTGGAGTGTATATGGAGACCGTCGAGTTTCAACGAGATTCGCCCGTAATGCGGATAACGAAGATGGAATAGGAATCCACCGGTGTTTGGGCGTACGTCGCAGCCGGCTGCGTCTACGTGCGATAGGGCTAATGTGGTCATGTATGCAAGGTACACGCGACGAGTCTGCCGGGCCGAAGGTGCGGTGTCTTTCGGGTACATTTGGGTACGTTGGTTGCGTACATACATTCGGGCTCGACAAGTCGGCGAGCTAGACGGCTACAAATGACGACGAACTAGACAGGCCAACCGCCGCGAATACATATTTAAATACACGTATATTATACGTATGGTAGACGCGAGTGTGCATCCACTGTGCATGGGTGATGTAAAGTTCGGGCAAGTTGTGTGGGAGAAACGAGAGGATAGGCGCGCGCAAAGCCAGCGAGGCTGAGGGAGCAAGGCGACGCACGGAGAGGGAAAGTAAGCGCGAGATCGAGAGTGCTGTGGGTTCGGGAGAGGAACTTCCAGACTGCTCGGGGGCGCGCAACCCCTACGGGCGACTGGGGGGGTGCGGCTGTTGTTGTGCGTACAGCTCGACGATTGCACTACTCCCGCTTCCCTCATCCGCGTCCCCTTGCCAGGCTAGTGGTTAATGTAGTAATTTCCAACTTTGCGGCACTGCGGCCTAGACAAGATATGATAATGCACGGAAGACGTTTAACTATGGTATACTGTGTACGATAATACATGTGTATTCGTGTATCCGGCAGACAGGCATTTAAAGCCGCTCCGTATCCTGACATCCGGAAACTACCTGTTCCGTTCTCGATTCGATTGCAATTCTGAGTCTATATGGAGTTAAAACAGCCATGACGTTAACGATATTCAAGCGCATAGCGACGAAGCAAACAACAAAAATTACACAATCTAAAATTTGGGCCTTCGAAGCACGAAACACTTTTTGCAAAACTAAAAATAATGAAAATCCTTTGGATGGATATTTTTTAAAAATTGACAAAAATTCTCGCACGCACGAATCGCAATCCGAGGATGCCACGTAAGCTCGACGATGTTTCGTCGAACCGTTTAATAAAAACGCCGTATATTCAGTCACCAGCCCAGAGACGCAATTTCGGGCTTCAAAGGGTTAATCGCCGCGGGTCCGTCCGAATCTCCGCCGTAGTTACCTGCTCGCACGAAAGTTTCAAAAATAAAAGATCGAAACTGTCGTCCGGCGTTAAAGAGAAAATGATCTGCTACAATGAAACGACGTCGCATATTCTATCTCGAGTCTCTCGCTCCGCCTGTATTAAAAAGTCCGTTAAACGCTTCGTTATTACGCGTAAGAGTGGTCATTACTGTCCGATCAGTGGATGACCCTCCTCCGGTTAACCGCTGCCGCGAGATTCGCGGCGGAGGGGGACGGCTGGGCGGGGGAGGGGGGGGGGAGGGTCGGTTGAGAGTGGGTTAATGAAAAAAAAGAGATAATCACGACACGTCCCTTATTCGACACGGAGCTCGTCGTCTCGTTCCCTGGCGTCATGTACCATCAGCCGTCTTCGCGGGGACTCGGTCCTCGTTGGATTGCGTCGGGCGATCAGCGCGGAGAGAACTCGATCAGAGGAGCCGCGCGCGATACATATTTGCATACCAGAAACGCGAGTCTGATTTATCGGTAGCGATCGCCCGATACGATAGCGAGCGAGTGATCCGAGTCATTAATACGTCGGGCAGATTTTATACACAGACATATATATGTATAGTGGTACATAAGTTCGTCCTAATAAACCCTGCGAGAGAAGCTGCGGGAGCCTGTCGAGGAGAAGGCCGGGGACACCCCGCGTGCGGAGAAAACCGCGACAACGATCGTCATCCTTATACAAAAGAGGAGTAGTCGCTTTGGCGACTCCTCGACGAGAACTCGCCCGATAAAATCTCCCGATTTCGATGCTTCGCTCGGGAGAGGGATGCACAGATCGGCTTATCAGATCGAATCCGCGTGCGCATACGTGAGATAGTCATTCCCGGTAAATCGGAGATTCCGCGTGACACAACGCTGAGGTAAAGAGGCTGGGAGACACGCGAAGATGAGATGGAAGCGAGGAAAAGAGGAGGGACACGCCAGGAACAGCGCGTGCGTGATCGCGAGAGTGGATTGGGGATAAGAGCCATTGGGGTTTAAAAAAAAAAAGCGGACAAAAAAATTGAAAACGGGAGAAAAAAGAATGAATGTGAAGACCGGTGTGTGATCCCCGGCTCGACGTAGTGAGAGGCCATCAGGCTGACCGCGATGCACCGTGTTCTTCTTCGTGAGCCGAAGCAATTAATAATTATCGAAAGAGCAGGAGGCGACGACGCTCGGCACGTACGTGTACGTTCGGCTTCTTTTTTAAAAATCTTTCTCGTCGATTTTCAACGCGGTGAATGTCCACCCACACGTGGTACATGCAGATCTCGTCGGCAAAAGAAATAAGAGAAACGAAAGAGGAAAGATCGGTATAGTGGTCTGTAGAGACGTGCGGCGGAGAAAAATGAACCGCTCGTATAGCGAAGGTATATTCCGGGACAGCGGGAGGGAGGGAGCACGTATATAATCTATCCAGCTCTTGGCGAACGAGCGGAAATTTAATTATAGAATACCGATCGGCACGCGCTTATTCTCGTCGGGTTATGATAAATCGAGCTATTCTTTCCTCAACGAGAATGTCCGGCGAATCGAGACGAGCGCGATTTTACGGTTGCTACGAGATGAGAATAATTATGTCCGCGTGTAGATATAACACCGGCGATTGTGCCGTTGGATGTGGCGACGGACGGAATCGTAAACGGAAGTCTCGCAAAAAAATTCAAACCGATTTGCATAAAAACTTTCGCGTATCTTCCTTTCGTACGAGAATAGCTCGTGATCGCAGGATAAAAAGGGTTCGTACATTCGACAAGCGTTTGTCGCCCGCAAACGTCCATCATTTTTCTTCTCGTTGATTTCAAAATTTTTTTACCTTCTAAAAAATAGGCATATTTATATCTCTGCCACTCACAATTCTGCCCGATAACAACTCCACCTAGAAACTCTACCAGAAAAAAATCTCTACTAGAATAAAAATAAAACTCTACCGAAAGTGAAATAAAACTCTACCGGAAATGAAATAAAACTCGACTGGAAGTGAAATAAACTCTACCGGAATAGAAGACTCGACGGGGAGCAAGGTAATTTTTTCTATTTATACTGTGTCGCCTTTCATCTTGAATACGCGATTTATCAATTTATTATCGACGATGCTCGATATTCAACTTGACGAATATCGAACAAACGGTCAACCCTTTATGCGTCTTTAAATTTCTTGAATTTTATGAAAAATCATAAGGTTCAAGAAAAAGTCTTAAATGTTTTAAAATCTTTGTACATTCGATGCAGTCGATAACCTTCGTATCAAAACTTGATTAAAAATAAATAAATTTGAAACATGAATTGGCCGGCGCACTTGACATGGAATACCTCGTATATTGTTCGAATAGTTAATTGAAAGAATAATCGCTCGGTCATTGACTCGATAAAGAGTAATGGGGCTCACGGACCGCGGGAGGTCGCAGGTCGAAGCTCACGGCGAACACGACGAGCTACCGAAAGGAAGCCTAGTGTGCCAATGTCGCGCATGCAAATTTAATTAATTGACCAGACGATCAATACCATATGTATCGCCGGGGGTCGAGGGCTCGCTCCTCTCCGTGTATCAACGTACACAACCGGGCTCTCCCTCTTAGTTTCCCATGCGACTTGACGGAGGGCCGAGACACGAGGTATGCGATACAACTGTAACCCGCTCGACGGCGCATCGCGTCACGCCTCTGTTTTATTCTTTTCTCGATCAATTAGAACTGTCAGAAGTGTCTGGACGTCTGGCCGTTTCGGGCCACGGAGCGCCTTTATATACGCGGAATTTGCGCTAAGAAACGACCGCGGCGGGACAGATGTATCAAGCCACAAAAACAAAGGGCTGCTAATTTCGTCTATCGTCACGTTAAAAAAAAGGTTCGTATGTCTAAAAAATATTTATTGTTCACAAACGTTGAAGTTTTTTAAAATTATAAATACGACTCGTCGACGAAAAGAATGTTACATTGACAAGACAACAAATTGTGAACCATCGTCGAGAAGAAATGTTTATGTTACTTTCATTATTTACCGAACGAATTACATCGGTAATTCTCATTTAATAGATTTGTTTATGGCGTGTTCTGAGATCTCAGCCCTCTAAGTACACTGTGTACCGGGATATAAAATAGTACACAATAACCATTGCCGATAGCGCAGAGAATGAATACATTTCAAAAGTAACAATAAATAAATAAAAAGTTGGTTGATCGTTTTTTTATTTGATTATTGATTTTTTCTTATTTATGAAAACCAAGTTTCCTCTTGAAGCAAAACAAACATTATTTTTAAAAACAAATGATGTTTTAAATATACTAACAATTAAAAATAATTATCATGTGAAATATTGTGACAAGAAAAAAAAACAGAAGAAAAATAGAATATATGAATACTAAAATAGAGCAAGATGCAGCAAAAATAGAAAATATAATTAAAAATAAAACCGCTGAAATAATTGAACAAAAGAATTTTGTAAATTAAAAAAATTCTTATCCAAAGACCGAGTGTCGTGTAAGTGTCGTGGTCGACAACTAACGGTAAAAAAAATTACCGATTTAACAAGAACTTTTCAATTGATACAATTCGACAATAGTAAAAAAACACTTGTAAAAGAGTGCAGAATCCGAATAGGCCGGTGACTTTGTACGGAAAATGGAAATCCAACAAAAGAACATAAATTTCGAATCTCCGTTGGAAGTAAGTGGTTCGTTGAATTCAGTTTCGCAGATAGCATCGGTACTCCGTCCCGCGACTGTTAATAAATATCAATTCATAAATATCAGATGTTGCATTTTATATTTACATACGGACGATCGCTTAACGCGCATGCGTGTTCGCTCGCGCCCCGTCGGTGGGAACGCAAACACGCGCCGAGTGCCTCGGTGATTATTGTTCGTGCACGACACGGAAAGACCGCTCGCTAGTTCGTAGAGTCAGTTTATAGATGCCCGATATATCCGTTGAGCTTATTTAGCCGGAGATAAGAGGATTAACGAGCGAAGGAGATGTGAACTGGTGGGTTGCGCGGCCGGTACGGAAAAAAATCGCGAGAGGAGCGCCGATCGCTCTCCGGACTCGATTCTCTCTCGCGCATCGGATAGACGCGCTTCACTCCGTTATAAATAACTCGCACCACACGAGAGAGTCTTTCTCCGACCTTCTTGCGCGGGTATGAAAACTTCCAAATCGAACGAACAATAAATAATGCCCAGCCAAAAAATTTCATCGATAAATCCGAGGCTGAACGATCATTTCTATTTTCGAGTCGGAAATGAGCGAAGAAAAAAGTCACGAGAACCAAAAAAAAAAAACGAAAACTGCTTTCCAAGTGCTTTCTCCTGGCTGTAATTACAAAATCATGTCGGAGGGTGCTGCGTTCGGTGCATAGGCGGAAAGACTGTGGCAGTCGCGATGACAGCTGTACGAATAGGCCGGCGACGAGGCGGACGACGCGAAGGAGGCCAAAGTGCAAGCCCTAAAACTCGTCGTGGATTTCCTCGAAGAGGATTAGTGACAGTCCCGGCTATCCGGATCTCTTTTATTTTAATACCGGAGCGACTCGCGACGCACGAACCAGGACTGATATAAAAATGCTCGACTGAGAAAGCGCGTTGTCCTAGCTTAGACTCGATGTTTTTTGTATTTTTTATTTCCTCTTCTCTGGCTTTTCCCTCTCGAAAGGAGGCTCGGTCTCTCGCGTGGCTCTTCTCTACGGGTTCCTACGTTCGCGCTGAGAGACGTTCGTAATGAAGTTGTCGCGAGCGCGTGTTAGCGATATCTCAAGCGACAACAGGCACCCTCTGTTCTCCAAAACCGCGCGATAAATAAGCCTCGTCTTTCGAGCGTACGCTGCACCGTCGGTCGTGCGTATGGATTATTTTCTTTTTTCCTATTTTTTATTTCTTCCGATTTTTTTTTACGTACCATCGACCTCCAGTCTTCGAGTCTCAGCCACTCGCCTCGTCCCGCGGCGGCTTCAGACAACGCGCGAACGGATCGTCTCATAGTCCGTAAAAGTGCACGGCGCACTCTCCTCGTCGCTTTTACTATATTTAGTCAGCGCGTTTCTTTTCTCCCTCCAGCCACAAATTATTTATCGCTAATAATAGTGCGCGGCGTGAAAAGGCGTAGTTGCGAGGAGAACCGGTGGGGAATTTACCGCACGGATCTTTAAACGCTTGCAGGCTCTCAGCGATAAATAAAATGGACGAGATTTATCGCAAAAAAATTTTCTACGCTCGGACACTCATCTCTCGATAAATACCAAATAGCGAAGTTATTCCTCGTACGTTATTAGAAATAATAAAAATTATGGTACAAAATTTGTTTAAAAAATGTGACAAGCCCATATTTTTTCCCTATTCGTTTTATCTGCACGGTAAAAGGAGCCTAGCATCGTGCAGTCGAGATTACTTCGTACCGCTGTAACGCGCGTGGGAGTGCGGGTTCAACGTACAAACCGTAGTATATTGCACGCCAGTTAATTAATTAGAACACGACGTATCGCCCAACAAGCCGCTATTTATAATCCTGCAAACGATGAATATTAATATAATGTCTCTGCGAGTCGCATTGTGCCGGGTCGTGTGTCGCACGCGAAAGCTGTAATAACCGTCGCGCTAATTGCCGTACGGAAAATTGTATGCTGAATCTACCGATGTATTGTCGTTAAAAAAAAATAAAAAAAAAAAACAGAATGAAAATTTGATATTTTTTTTCTTCGCTCCATGGATTATCGCGTTCGAGCGACTAAATTTACCGCGTCGCGAATAGGTCTTCCGTGGAAACGTCGACGATATACGAACATGCCGGTCTCGGTCGACTCGTTCGATTAATATAACTCGAATCGTATGGGTATATGTCACACCAGGGCCATCGACACTCTCGGCCGGAGACCCGCATATGGCGCGACGCGACATATGGACTCCTGGGCAAAACGCACGCGTGCACACGAGCATTATCTCGGACACTAGTTTCCCTGTGCTCTGTCTACTTGTGTGTGTATAATGTACCTCGTGTATGATGTATGTGTCGCTTATATATTCGATGCGAGATAACGAGCGACAACTCTCCGGGTCCATTCACGGAGCGACGATTGGCATTGTCGCATTGCCCGCGGTAAGTGACACCACACGAGACTCACAACGCCGTGATCGTTTGTGCCGTATGTACGAGTACGCTCGAATATATGTATATAGGTATATGCACTATATTATACGTGTTGAAAGGAAATCAAATTTTGTCGGATTGTCGGCACTCGATAAGACTCCGAGCTGAATCCACGGAGAGTCGGCGCATAGATCATTGAAATGTTAAACGGAGTCGCAAGGATTGAAAAGAGATTTGACGCGAATGTTACGTGATGATATTTTTTTTAACATTCTGCAAATATTTCTTGTTCATGATATTTTTCTCTTGGCAATTTTATATATATATTTTTTTACATTTATAAAATTTGGAAAATGTGATTGAAAAGATTGATCGATAGTTCGTCAATTGCCGGCACTCATTGAGACTCCGAGCTGAATCGACGGACAGTCGACTCACAGAACATTGAAACGTTAAACGGAGTAGCGCACTTGAAAAGAGGTTTGACACGAATGTCATGTGATCAATTTTGTGTTTACATTTTCAAATACTTCTCGTCCATTATTTTCTTTTTTCTGGACAATTTTACAATTTTTTTATTTTTATGCTTTTAAAATCGGGAAAATGTAATTGAAAAGATTTATCGATAATTCGTCAATTGCCAGTACATGGTCAATTATTGGGACACCCACTTTGGCATAAGAGTGAGGGGAGGGTGGGGGGGGGGGGGGGCCCCGCTAATTTATCGACCCTTCCACCTTCCCGCACTCCGGCCGAGCCATTATCCTTTCTCGCGCGTCTTTCCAACACACGCCCACACCGACGCCGTGACGGCGTAAAATCCGTAATTACGCCGACGAGGATCCGCCAAATTGCGGCTCATCGGCCGTACCGGCGAGCCGAGTATCTCCTCTAGCACCGTCGTCGCGTCGGCGTCCGCCCGATCGCTTCCCTCATTGTCTTCGCCTTTAACTTAAAGACTGATAATTCCCGACCTACCGCACTCTCACTCTACGATCTTTCGCGCTGTACTGATAAGAGGCCCATTGCGTCAGCTTCCACCGACACTCATCGCTGATGACCCGAAAGATCGGCGAAGAAAATTCAATGAAATAATCGTGCGATTGACGTTGTTTGTTATAAACGGCTCGGAAACATTTTTCGATACATCGTTTTTCGTTTTTAAGTAGGACACTGTTAAAAAAAGATTGCAAACTTAATGCGCCCGACTGGAAGTTCTTATGCAAAAACTGGTGCATTAAATGGAACTTTCACAGTGAAATTAAAGCAAACGATGGGCTTCAAAGGAATTTTAGGGTAAAATTTAAGTAAATTATTAAAAGTTAAGTATTTCGAAAATTTTTAATATACTGTACATGAAAGTTAATATACCAGTTTATGCATAAAAGCCTCCAGTACCAATACATTAAATTTCATACGAACACTGTTTACTGTTTAGTAGTCAATGTATTTATTGATATGCAGTAAATCTAATGTCAATAAGCCATCGACCAAAGTTCCCCAGTCCACGGTCATTTTCTTTTCCAGTGTGGCATTTTTTAAAGATTTTAACGATAAAGGACTTGATTTTGTATTTTTGTGGTGTGAGTAACTCTAATGTGCATAATTCAATTAAATCTTGTCGCCCATTCCCTCCAAGCTTTGAAATACATTGTGGGTGGAAAATTAATGTTTTGACATGTCATGTGGCGTTCGCTTTGTCCATAACGATCGCAGATCTTTTTTTAAATGAAAATAACATTTTTTATTTATCAAATATTCCAATGTGCACGTGTAATACGATGATTTATCGGTACCAGACCGTGCGAGCGATCGAGAGCTCAAGGAATGCGTTATTCACGCCCGTTGCAGCAACTTCGCTGGGTGCGTGTGGGGTTCTTGGTACATTATCGCGTCCGGTCGATTCGCGGCTCGCTTTTCATAACAATCGTTTTCCTTATCGCTGCTTTTGAATAACCGGTAACTGCAGATTTTCGTGAAACATTTTCTCCGCGATGACTACCACGGAGTAGCCTCGGCATTCACCGGGTTTCGAGTACATTATCCGGGTGGAGCGATTATTCACGTACCGCGGGACACAGCGTCGAGACAAAAATATGTATTCGAGGACACATCGCGCCGCGAGCATCGTCGCCGCAGCATCGAACGTCTTGTAAATTACGGTCGTACGCGATCGTTTTAACGAAGTAGCTCGCACGTAATATTTCAGCTGCTTGTGGGCTATCAGGCGGGCAGTTGGCCGATCGTGAAAGCTCCGCGAAAGTAACTCGCCTCCCTCTCGAAGAGCTATATAACACCGGGGACTGTCGGCTCGCCGCGCACTGGGAGCCTCCAGGATTCGAGTGAGGAAAAAAATAAGTATACCTAATATGGGTGCGTCACGTACGCGACCAAGTGTCGATTAATATCTCCCTTTCGCAACGGGAATTCAGATACAGCTCGACGAAAACAAAAAAAAAATTCATCGATTTCGCGATAATTGAGAAATTAAACGGTGCAAAATTAATTAAGAAACGGGAAGTATCCTTCCCAGGCTCCAACTGCGCTCGTGAAGCGCGCTTCTTTTTTCTTTTCGTCCTACGGAACGTTGTTGCCGAGGTTAATAAAATGTGAATTTACTCGAATGCAAAAAGCTGGGTAATAAAGAAAATTTTCGCTGCGAAAGTACTGGAGATAGAGATTATCGTAGGGGATACGTGAGCGAACGCGGCGGGGATCGCACGTGAATTCTGGATTCCCGGAGAGTCGTGCGAGACGCGGACACCCTCTCCTCTCTCGATCTTCCATCTGCCTTGGCCGGCTCTCCTCCTTCGCGTTTCGCGCAAACATTAAGATCCTCGTCCGAGATTAACATAAATAAATAACTGCCGGGCGACCATGCCCGGCTATCTCGGCAACCACCAAGGTTGTAATTAATGCATTATTAAAGGCGCGAGAGAATGTAATTATATTGCCCCGCGGAAACTGCTGGTAATCACAGCCTTCTGCGCATTTCACTCGGAGCGTTTATTAGTTTAGAGTGTGTGTGCGCGCGCGCAGCGCTATGAAACGCGGAGAGCCGAGAGATGCAAAATTAACTCTCCGATGCCGCGTGTGTCCCGGCGAACCGAATGTGTCGACAAAATATGTTCCATGCACGAGGCAACCACTGCGACCGCGATCTCCTACCTTAATTCTCAAACGATTGGGCTACACGTGTGAAACGAGGAAGAGGTTGAACATCTCACGCTGCGAAATTATTACGGTATATCCGAAATGTTCTCAAACTCTACACAATATAGTATCAAGAGACACGGTAGTGTCCCGATGACATGTGCTATAATAAAAAAATTAAACGAGGCGCTACCAAGTATACTCGAGAATGCCGGAAGTCGAAACTCTGAAACGATGCTATTTAAAAATGAAGCATCGGTTCGGAATTTTGAAGACGCTTTTCTGATGTAATGCGGACATAAGCTTTCCCATGCGCTCAGTTACGGTCATAAATGTTGCGATATAAAATCGCAACGGCAGATGTTGCGATATAAAATTGCAAAATATGATAGACGTGTGGTGTAGACTTCCGGTTGTGTAGTGTATATACGGATATTATGCTACAACAGAGGGAAGTGCGCGACTTTCGTCGAGGGTGAAGTTTGCAGCCCGAGCGAGGCGAGGGCAGAAATCACCCGAAGTACACGGTAAAAAAAAGTTTGTACTTTTTACAATTTATTGTCCAGAAGCGGCTACAATTTTTTATTTGTGAATTTTGCAATCGCACTATCCGCCTCTAGTTTTAGAAACAGAACTGCAAACTAAAATTGTTAAAGACACGGGAAATAAAAGGACAGGTTTGTATATTCAAACCTGAACAAACGAGTTTGTCACTTATTTAACAAAATTATTTTTTCGAAACTACGTATTTCGTTTTTACGAAATTATTTTATACTGTCTACCGATACTTTTTTCCGGCTTCGTTTAAATAATCACATTTCTGCACATTACAAAATCATATTCGCCAATGGCCTTTACTCTCCCTGCAGTAACGCGGCTTCCAGTGGGAGTAACGAGCCCTATTATTCCCTGGGGAGTAACGAAACAGTACTGCGCATGCGCACATGTTAATGATGATCATTGGTCAACAATAGGCGATTTTCCGCCCGCATTGCGCGCAGGAAATGTGGGTATCATAGCGAAGATGAGGACAAAACACTTATTTGTGCGTACAAGCCATCAATTAACAGAGACAAGCATGGTCGTCCGAGGATTGGAAAACTTATCGAATTTTCGTCGTATCCCGATAGTGGTAAAAAAAAAAAAAAAAAAATGAGAACGCCGCCGAGAATTTTGATTGACACGCGAGTCAGTCCATCAGTCCACGTCAGTGAATCGATAGCAACAAAGACTCCGGGGTCCCTTGCGTCGCCTTAATTAATCAACGCCTCGTTTCCCCACTTGTTTATCTCCGTGCCCGACCGATAACGCCTCTCTGACTTTGCACTCGCATACGAACGACCGACGTTCGGCTCGACGCTCTTCCGAGAAAATCGAGGTCTTCAAGTATCGCTCCGCGCTCTCATCTGTGCATCATGGTATCGCGGTCTTCGTGTCTCCGACTCGCGCTGGACCATCGAAGTGATTCGACGACGGTATTCCACAGTTGGAAATTCAAATTCAAATATCTTCGCCAGACTTGCGTAAACAAGCCGGGCCGAGATAGAGGGAGTGAGACGAAGTGAAACGTGGAGGAGGCGAGTGGTGAATGAGGGAGTGGGAGGTTGGTTGGTTGGCCGGTTAGGAGATTCTGGATGGAGTACGACCGGTACGACGAACAAATATTTACGAGAGACCAACGTCGGTCGACGGTGTACGTACCACGGGAGAAGTTCGCTCTAACTCTAACCCTATCCTCCCACCCGGGCCCCTCCCGATATATCTGTGTTAGCCGTGCGTCGCGATGGACCACCGCGGCATCCTCGCGCTCCTCCGTCCGCACCCGTGCGCGGAGGGTGCTGGATAGCGGGAGCGGGCGTCTCGTTATGGTAATGTGGGACCTCCCGAGCGGAGAGTGGAGCTTCAGGATGGCGCTGCTCCTGCTGCCGGTGGTTCTGCTACTGGCCGAATTATTAATACTTGCCGAACGATGAACGACGTCGCGGGGCGACGCAGCGTAGGGAAGAGCCCGCTCGTCACCTGTCCGTTATGGTTAGCGGCTTCCACGCTTGAATATTCAACCCCAAGTTCCAATGCTCACCCACCCAGTGGTAATGGCGAGGCAGAGAATCCCAAGGTAACGGCATCCAGCCCCGGACACGCCTCGGTTGCACTCCGATTCAATAATTATCCAACTTCGCATTAATATTCCATTGTACGCTTCATAATTTAAGATGTCTTTTCCTTCGGTCTTATCTGTTTGATTGACGTGGAGTGAGATAGACGAGTGCTCCGATGTAGGCTAATCGCTCGGAGCTTAATAATGCACTTGTGATTGTCAGGCTCGATGAATAACGAGCGTGATGCTCCGTGTGCGCCTCGACGCGACAATGTGCAACGCACTGGGACGGTAAGAAAGACTGTAATCAAATCTTTACAAGGGTTTAGATCATTCAGTGATCAACAGAAATTGTCATAGTCGTAACTTCTCATTTTTACTGGCCCTGAGGCTTCAATTTTAAGACGCGCGAATTCGAACTTAAGTTCAATCTGAGGTTTGATCCTTAGTTCGAACTTACTATCGAATTTGAGTTCGGACTTAAGTTCGGGCTTACGAAACTGACGTTCGGTCTTAAGTTCGATCAGGAGCACGCAATGAAGTTCGGGCCAAGCTTCGATCTCAAGTTCAAACTAACGTCTTAAAATTCGACCCCAAGAGTTTGCGTTTCTTATGCAAAGCTTGCCTGGAGGAAAGTGGATTACAGTTCTTCATTACCGACCGAGTCTCGATAGGGCGTAACGGTGCAGGAAACCGTAAAAGAACAAAGGCGTAACACGCGCAAAAAGTGAAATATCGAAAGTTTCGGTTGCCACTTTGTCTCGCGATAGATTAGAAGCTGCAAAGAGGCGGCGGGAACGTCGCTGATGTCCCGATAATGTGGCAACCGCCAACCTTTAAACTTTTCGGGAAGGGATGACGTCGTCTCGTCTCGGAACTTCGCTGCTTCGTTGTCGCGTCGCAGCCATGCATGGGAAGTGATAATGTCCCGAGGAGAGTCCCTCCCTGCGCGACGCGTCGAGGGTAGAGCCGGCTCTTGTATATGTGGGAACCATCGGGAATGGTGTTTTGGCAAGTGGTGCCGGTGGCATCTGTGCTTGAGCGAGAAGTGCCTGTGGGCTACAGTTCCCTTGTATTCGTGAGCGGGGAGGCCCGAAGCTGTGTTGTGCCTTACGGTCGGATGCCGTAGACTCTCGAGACGCGAACTCGGCGAGAAGAAGAGTGTCCCGAGAAGCAAAGGATACGAGAGAAACACGGCAAAGAGAATACACAGAAAGAGAATATATCTCGTTTGTGCCGGGGTCGTCGGAGGAACCCGAGAAACTTGGCGACGGAACGTTTAAGCAGCCGCGACTGCGAGACGAGAGAGGAACAAGAAGGAGAGGACGAACAAGACGCCGCACACATCCGAGAACGCTTCCAGCTTAATGATGTTTGTTCAATGAACGCGACGGCCGGTTCAAAAATGGCTCGCGCCACTCGACGACCGACGCACACGCGCTCGCACTCGCCTGCGTGTAGATGGAAGGAGCGTGATAGACAGCGAAAGCCTGGTGCGAGCCATTAATAATTGAATTCGTTCGCGGAGTTACCGAGCGAGTGAGGTGTTGTTTGTGGAAGCAGGCCAATCTCGGAGCCATCAGAGCCACGGGGAGTTTTGTGCGCGATCACTTCGTTCGGAGACTGCCATTGGCAGGTCGTCCGTGATTGGCATCCGAATGTGACGAGCACACGTATGCGTGTGCCTATTGAATCCTAGTACTGAAAGAAGGATCTAGTAAAAACTACCGATCATGTAAGAAAAATTACCATGGCACATAGTAGTAGGGCACTAGGGCGCCACCTATGGCAGAAAGTCTCAGATTTTCCAAGAATTTTTACCAGAATATCTACGAAAAATGCTTATAAATCCGGTACTTCCAACCATAGGTGGCGCCCTAGTTACCTACTTCTATGTGCTATGGTAACGTCTCTCAAACGACATAGTCATATTTACTAGATCCTTCTTTCTGTGTACTTCGCTCGTTTCGCTCGGAGCTCCAGCGGCATTGTCCAGGAGTTCGTAAGTTCGCGAATCCACAGCTCAATTTTCAATACGAGCAGGTCGTGTGGTTCACTAACGATATGCAATCCTCTTCCAATAATCTCCATCCCTGATCTACCTTAAAAAATAAAAATAAGTAAAGAAAAATCGGCGTATCATCCGGCATTGCCCGGTTACTCGGGAAACAGGCGCCGAAACGATTTACCTCCGACAGAAAATAAGCACTACACCTCAAAGCCCCGTCCTGTCGTGCACCGAGTGGACAGGATAAGCTGGAAATTGTGCCAATCACTGTACAATTAAGCCCCCATACTCCCGAAGACCTCGTACTCCGCATGGGCCGAGTGAGCCAGTGTGGACGCGCATTATTCCGAGAAGAAGCAGATGAGCCATCTCCGCAACACATAGAAACGCGACTACGCCGAGAAACAAGCGAGGAGGATAAATGAGAGCGAGAGCGCCGGGTGAGGCCCGAGCATCCCGAGTATGCCAATGCCTCCTTTTGATCCGCGAGTCCGAGTCTCCGCGTGCGCGAGGCACTTCACTGGTACGCTGGTTCGAATATAAAAATTTCGCTTTAAGACGACGAGGAGGCCATCGAGAGAGGAAAGAGGGAAAAGTGCGCGAACCTCATCGTTCCCTCACGATGGCTCCGTCCTCCGAGAGATCTCCTCTCGCGCGCCCGCGAGTGTCTTCCTGCAATCTTCGTGTCCGACTATACGACGTCTGGTGCTCCAGGGCAGAGCACTCGAGTCGTGTCACGTCCGGCGTTCGTGAGCGACCACTCTTACGTATGTAAGTACAAGTACACACTACACGAGAGATATGTGCTGTGTACAGCCGAACGGTATGTATATATAGATATGTATATATATACATATATAGCCCCGTACGTATGGACGTATCTACGTACGTCGGCTGAACGGGATCGATAAGTAGCGCGATATAGTGCGAGATCCATTCCGGCGAACGAATGAAAGAGCGATTGATCGATCGGTGGGATTTGAAGGATCCTTCTCTTCCACCTCTTTGTCCTCGGCCGTTCGCTCCGAGCGGGAGATCGAGAGAGAGATGACTCGGGACTTTCGCGATCATCTCGCGAGAGGCACGGAAAGAAAAGGAGCAACGAAACGACGATTGGGAGGGGACATTTTGTATATCGTGCGAGAAATTTTTATGGAGATAAAAAAAATTATTATCGCCGCTCGGTAAGGTAGGAAACTACGTACACACATAAATTAACGGGGACGCTATCGTGTGTTTATGAAAGAATAAATCGTCGCGGCCAGGGACTTTCGGAGACTATCCGCAAATATACGGCCAACTCCGCTACCCGTATCCTGTACGGTACCGTGCAACCGGTGGCCGTTGATCCGAGGAATAAACAGCTGTGTAAAGCCGCGCGAAACTCGCACCGGATAGAAAACTATGGAGATTGATAAATCCCGGAAATCCTTCCACTTTGGTACTTTTTTTTTCGACTATCGTGGAAAATTTATCGTCCGCGATGAGTGAGGATTCGCATATGAAATTTCCAATAATTCGAATAAAAATTATATACATATAAATTTTAAAAAATCACATTTGATCATATTATCGTAAATGAATGTACAATCTTTATTTCGTTGATTATTACCCAATGTTTCTCAACCGCTAACAAAGTGTCTCGACGGATGTAAAAACTACATAAAAAAAAAAAAGTGGCGAGACAAATGCCTCGCGAATGACTCTCTCCCGTTTGGAAGGAGCGTAAAAAAAAACCTTCGGGTTTCAGCGTGCAAAATATTTGGCGGAGTGGTATAAACGAACCGGGACGTAGTGTCTGTGACTCGCGTCGCACGGATCTTCGAGGAGTCTATCGGTGTGCGTCAATGGCAGAGACGAGCGGGGAGCGCGAAATAAACGCGAGGCTGTTGCACGTCACCGTATCGCGGGATGTCGAAGCTGGCTGCCGGTTGAGTACCGGGAGAGTCTCGCGCGGGAGGGTCTCGCTCCCCCGGTCGCGGAAGAGAGTACGCCCCGGCTGGCGCGGCGCGCGGGACCGAGAGGACGCTCCCGGGGGAAACCGGCGAAGAAGCGCGCGAGCGAGGAGGACGGAGCGCGCGCGAAACCGAGCCCCGTCTATATCAATTACGCGTGTTTTCTTCGCTCAGCGACGACGGGACGAGAAACTCGAGAGGAGTCTGCAGCGCCGGGAGGGTGGAGGGTCGCGGGTTGGTACACACAGCATCCGAGAGCCAAAGCATCCTCGGAACACGGCGATAGAGAAGGAGAGACAGTATTCACGGAATCTCGTAACGAGAGGCTGACAAACTCTCTACACGGACTGGCAATGACGGCCTCCTCCCCGACTCCTCTTTCGCCGGATGCGTCGAGTCTTCGGTCGAATGTATACTATTATGCACTGTGTACACTCATCTCGTTTCTTTTCCGTCTTTCTCGTTTCTCGATAAAAGTTTAATACTAAAACCGCACGCCTCGCGAAGCCCTCGGACGAGCCGCGCTCGGCTGTTGCACTGTCCTCGGCCGAGGAAGAAGTAGCGAGGGGGAGGTCGTTTTTTTTCCGTGTCTTATCGATAATTTTATCCCTGCGGCGCAGCTCACTTTTCTTTCATATTTAATCAGCATGTACATGTTCATTTTCTGTCTGAGCGTACAATAGAGTGATCTCGGATTTATTTACGAGCGGCAGAACTCCGAAAGAGCGAATCGGCTGATAACGATTAGCGAGACCTTTCGGAGATTGATCGAGCGACGCTCGATAAACCCGACGCCGGTCGCTTATGATCCGCCTCTTTCACTCGGTAGGGACGTTGCGAGGGTCTTTTTTTTTCTTTGTCGTGAAATTAGGTCGCCACCGCGGTGAACCGACGCCGGGTAAATGGGTCAGATCGGAGTTATAGTTTTTCACGGGGGATATTGGAAAAATATACGTGATAGGGCCGATTCGTGATTGGAATAAAAATTACGAAGAGGACGTAGACGAAGGAGAGTCGGAGCTATGAGCCCGAGAGCTTTGCTCGCCGGCGCCGCCGCGCGAGAGAGGTCGATCGAGCATTCGACCGACGGGTACACACACACATACACACAAACACGCACACTTTGACCAAACGAATAAGAAGTTAAATTGATAGAGGTCGCCCGGCAAAGAGCTGCAAGTGGAGGGGGGGTTGCAAAGGCGGCGTCGGCAACGGCAAAGAAAAAGAGCTCGGCAGAGAAGGGGGAAGAGGAGCGGAGGCCAGCACGAGTTGCGAGTTACGGGTGTATTTTACATATTTAAATTGGAAGTGTCGATTCCCTCGTTCCTCGGATTGACAGTCAGCAGCAGCAGCGGCAACCAAATCCCGCCAGTCGTTTCGAACGATCGAGTGTGCAAACTATAAGCTCGCCCGGGATCGTGAACCATACAGAAATCGGGCGCGGGACTCTCCGCGGAGCAAGACCTTATCCCCCAAAGTAGTTTTCCCAACTTCACCCGAAGAAACGACAAGCATTTTTTTTTTCTTTTCTGTCGTTTTCGTTTTCTTTCCTGTACTCCGTTTAGGGTTTTTTTTTACTTTTCTTCTTTTCGCACGAGAAATCCGAGTCGCACATGGAAAAGTGCGCGTGACACGTCTCACCCGGGTGTACACATGACGGAGACGCGGTCGAAACGACTATCGAATTTTCAATTTCGTCGACTATGAGCACGGAACTCCGTTTCTATGTATTTTATTATATTTCCCGCGACTTTTTGCTTCCTTCTTTTTTTCTGTGAATTACTGCACACGTGACGTGCCATATTTTTTGTGCTGCTACGCACAAAAAATATGGGACGCGAGTTAAAGGGCACGGGAACTTTCTGCGGGATCGAATTATCGTTGTATCGTCGAGGGGAATGTCCAAAGACTTCTGTGATGGAACGTGTTTTCTTTTAATGGAAAAAGATAAAACAACGTATCGATGAAAACCTCCGTGATTTTATATGTTCGTAACGATACTCTGAACATGCAAATAAATCAGCACACCGAGAGAAGGATATTGGAAAAACTACCAAGTCATGAGGTAAATTTGGACCACTCAACATTGGACAACAGTGCCACCACTAGCGATGTGTGACATTTTCCCGGGGCCGTAGCAATCTTTATCCAACCCATATGGTCACTTTTTCCATAAGACGGGATGGCATAATTTTGCATATCCGGCTAAAAATTATGTGGATAAAACTACGAAGTTCGATGATAAACCTACGAATATATGGATAAAGCTAAGAATTTCGTGAATGAAAACTGAGAATTCCGTGAGTAAAAACTAAGAATTTGATCGAATACATTTTTTTAGTGGATGTATACATAAAAACAAATATTGATCGATATAATATGCCGGTATAAACTACAAATCTACAACGACCGGTTCTCGATCGGAGCGCCACCGATTACTATATTCTATAGTGAAAAGTACTTATATTCCCACAAAATTGACGGGGTATTCGGGTAATACCTGTGATAGCGAAAATTACCATATTTTCTAGCAGAATGTTGGTCTTTAACAGATTTATGGTAATTTCTATTCGATCCTGCTCACAGTGCAGTTACGAGTATTAAAATAATAAATCTAGTTGTATAATATGCTACAAGGAGGGAAGTACGCGATTTTCGCCGAGTACGAAGTTTTCTGCCCGAGCGAGGCGAAGGTAGAAATCACACGAGGTGAAAAGCCGATACTTTTTTTCGGACTTCGTCAAAACCACATTTCTTGCCTCGCAAAATCGTCAATATTCGCCAACGATCATTATTACTTCCTAGGGCGTAATAATGATCATTGGTCAATGATAGGCGATTTTTCGCCGGAGTGTCACCAAGTAATCCGGTTATTCTAGCCAAGCTGGGACAAGATGTAGATAATTCTTTTTGAATATTATATTATAAATATTGACAGTTTAAAAGAAAAAAATCTCTTTCTCAATTTTTTAATATCCGGACACGAAACATAAAAAATAATTGAAAAGAAAAACAGAGAAAATATATTAATCGCAGTCTATATATGAACACCACTATAGTCGGAGGGGACTGGTGCTACAATGACATCAATGTTACGACTGAAAGTTGAACCTGAGCAGTGTTAGTCCGTTGAACGAAAACACGCAAATCGCCACCTGCTCGACTCGCCTATGGATCGAGCGCGGTTCAGGGTATGTTTAGTCATCGGGCGACCGTAGCGTTATATGCGGCACCGACGTTTTCCGACTCCACCCGCACACGCGTCTTCAAGTCCACCGTATACTTTACGCGCAAACGTATACCGTATACTATCCACACATAGCACTGCGAAGCGTTGCGAGGGAAGGAACGAAGGAAAGAAAAAAAACGAATGGGAGAAAAAAAAATGTTATGCACCTTGCCCGAAGCCCCGAGGTTCCGTACCGGTGAGCATCGATATCAATTATGCAGAATAGAATCGGTATCCTCTGTTTCCATGTAACGCGCGCTCCCGCGCCTCCGGGTCGTGCACCACTTCGCCCGACGGCAAAAGCAATAGCATTATCGGGCGTACAGTGGAAGAATAAAACCACGTCAGGTTATATGTGTTGCAGAGTTCGCGACCGGCTCGTCGCTATCTTTAGTTCAACCGGGTATAGATTGCGATTAATTATTCGGGCCTGTTCGGCTGGTGGCTGCTTGTCTGAGAAAAGCAAGCCCGGTAAAACACACGGTGACAACGAAAAAAAAAGAAAAAAGGAAAAGAAAATAAAATAAACTGAAAAGTCGAACACGTTAAATTCGTGAATTATTCGTACTCGTGCCATTTTCGTCCGGCCACTCGACGAAACCAGCGACGCCGCGCATATTTCTATATACGAGTGGAATGCCTATAGGAGGATAATAATCCGAAGATAAACGGAATCCGTCGAGCATGTTTGGAGACTCGATGTAAGATGTATATGATATGTGTATAATATATTAATTTTCCGGTTTTTTATTAATTTAAAGTGTTTCGAAACGAGGTGTATGTTCGACTTTTCGGTAGATTCGTATGACGAATAAAAATCTAAGATGATTGAGCAGCCAGAGAAAAAGGGAAACTAATAAACTCTTAACCGATAAAAAATACATTGCTTAGAAGAGACCAAAAAAAGTTAATCGGATTTGAAATCAACAAAGTTTAAATGTGCATGCATTTGCGTGTCCGCTGTTGTCCGATCAAAACGCCGATTTCCGATCTCATTTGTTGATTCTCCCGATCGGACAAAAAGTCAACTTGTCAAATTGAACGCTCCGTCTGGCCAATATCGTTTATCCGACTTGTTGAAAATTTGTTTCGACAAACTTCGCTAATCAGTAGTTGACGATTAACAGTACGACAGCGTTGTATCGATGCTGTTTAACAGCAATGTTAGTACAATACATGTGTGGTAACGAGGTGTACATCCATCAGAGAAGTTTCGTCACAGCACCTGCGATCGTTGGGCGGTGGCTTTGCATCATCAGTGCTAAAGCCTCTCGCAGACACGACGTTGCAGAGAGAAACAACGCGTGAGGGAGACAGCGACGGAAGGGCTCCAGGAGGAGTCCTCCGAGTAGTTGACAAAGTTTCAACTCGACGTAAGTACGGGAGATAATCGAGTGACGGGACAGGATGAAGTGCAAAATTAACATCTCGTAGCGCGAGCACGGGCAAAATTATCGGTCCTGCCAGGGCTATACGCGGACATTATTCCAACGAAATTTTGATACAAAGGTTAACAAAGTTTTGAAAAATGCTTTACATTAAATAAGAATAATAAGCTATGAATTAACTCGCTACGCGTACGGATCATGTCCGTCGCTATATTTTCTTATTGATTCGATAGTATTTACAAACAAAAATGTGTTTCAGATAACAATTAAATTAAATTTTGTCAAGGGACCCAATTATTTATAAGATGACATGTTTCCGCGACAAAAGGCTCGAGATGGAAAGCCGAAAGATATTATTAAAAAAACAAAAAAATATTGTTTGTTCAGTATTTGATAAAAATCCATTTTTATAATTTACGGTGTGTGCGCGCGCGACAAAGTTCTTGTCAATCGGCCAGTATTCACAAGTAAACTATTTCAAGCATTAAACGAATCAATAAAGTGTAAAAACAAAAAAAAAATTTATCAGCCATAAAGTTCTCTGAAAGAAAAGTCTTGAGAAATGTATTTTCGTTACCACATTGGCACAAAAAGAAAGTTGTTAGAAAAAAGTTTAAACGCGACGACAATCGTTCCACTGTAAAGAAACAAAAATTAATCAAAACAGGTCGAACGAACCTTTAGCGCAGACTGCAAGAACCGCTATGAGGATCAGCCGTTCCATCCCGTGGGACTGCATTTTGGGTAATATCCAGAGCACTTATATCAAACAACAAAAATATATAATCGATAGTTGTATCGAGACAACCGTTTATCACCAACACTTTATCATCGTACTCGTTTTCACACCTTACGGTTCAAACCGTTCGCGATCGAGTCTCGCACGTTCGATCGAAAACACCGGAGCACGCTTTAATAAAAAAAAAAAATATTTATTTTAAATTATTATCGTATAAATCCACTTTGGACACTGACGACGAGGAAAAACTACGCTACGAGGACGATCTCGTTCGCTCAGATGAGAGTATTATGATATATTATATTATATTAATATATCATATATTATTTTTCCTCGCTGTGTATAAGTCGCCAAGTTCACTACTCAGTCACTCGACGTGTTTTTATTAATTCGAGTTTTCACACCGAAAAATTATAAAATATCGAACTTGGAAAAAGTTTTCACGAGCGACGACAAAGAATTAGAATCGTTGGCCGGTCTCGTTTGAACGGGACGCAGTGACACTCGAAACTATCCGAAGCACCTTGGGAAGCAGCGTTATCCCTCCCGATATCTCGTAGCGTATATTTGAAAAACAATATTACACACGGATAATCCTTATCTGCGTGTGCGCGCGTATTATCGATAATCCAGATCACGATCGAATCACACACAGTCACTTTTTAATCGTGTCACGGTGTAGAAAAAAAACGAAGAAAAAAAAACAACAACAACTTTGTTCACCAAGTTCGCACAGTTCACGCGCGACGATCTCAATCGCTCGAGAGCGAAATTTTCGAATCGTCGGTTTCCATTTTTGTAAACGAAAAATAAAAACAATAAAAAGATCTCAGGCCAAGTTTTGACGATTTTCACTCTGTCCGTTTCGTCGATGAGTCCGTTGATCGTCGATCGATCGAGTGTCGGGGGAATTCGTTTAGGAGAAACAAACTTTCGTCGATAGTTGACGAGTGAGTTTTTCGATTTGAGTGAACCGACCTCGTACGAGCGGCACGGACAGACGGACGATCCTGACAACGCGGCGGCCGTCTCGCGACTGCCCGAGCAGAGATTCAGCCGAGCGCCACGCGCCCCGACGCTCCCTCTCGAGTCTCTCCGCCCGTTCTCGGCCCGCAACGGCTAACGTGCGCGCGCCTGCGCGGTGCAGCTTTCAACACGCGCGAGCTCGGCTTCGTCTCGTTCGCGTTGAGGGGGTTGAGTGGCAGGATTACATCGTCGACCGAGGGGGATGGGTTTATATATCGTGCACAATGTACCCGAGCTCCCGCGAGCATCAACAACGTATCGTAGTTTCATATTCCATTCGAGTCTTTTACCGCTCCGGCTCGACGTTCTCTCGCCCGATTCTGCTAGTACCGGTGTGCCTGAAACGTCTTCCTAACATTGCACGGTCGTCGTCACCGCTCGGCTCGTCTGGCGGTCATAAACATGATGGTTACTTGATGAAGTAAATCTCTAAAATAAATTATAGCGTTTTGCTATATTTTTTTCACTGCAGCGCGAAATAATTTGTAAAATCAATATGCGAACTTAAACTACGAGTATAAATGGTTCACTATGGAAGCGGGAAATCGATCGTCAATATTAATTAATCTGCGCATGTCCGAGATTATGATTTGATGAAGTAAATCTATAAAATAAAATATAGCGTTTTGCTATATTTTTTTCACTGCAGCGCGCGTAATAATTTGTAAAATCCCTATGCGAATTTGAACCACGAGTATAAATGGTTCAATATGGAAGCGGGAAATCGATCGTCAATATTGACTGTCAAAGGCAAATAAAAATTATGACATCTACGCATGTCCAAGATTATTTCGAGATTATTTTGATGAAGTAAATCTATAAAATAAATTATAGCGTTTTGCTATATCTTTTTTTCACTCCAGCGCGCGTAACAATTTGAAAAATTACTATGCGAACTTGAACTACGAGTATAAATGGTTCAATAGGGAAACGGGAAATCGATCGTCAATATTGATTGTCAAGGGCTAATAAAAATTATGACATCTGCGCACGTCCGAGATTATTTCGAGGGCCATATACGAGAGCAAATCCCTCACTCGGACACTTTGTCTCTGCGGACGTTGAGCCGTGTGCAAGATCTCTCCGTAGTGACAACTTGTGAACAGTGGGATTAGCAACACGCCTCGCGTTGGACTCCTTCAATTGTGCCTGACCCACCAATCTGTACCGAAATTTATTCTGCGAGCTCGGAGACTTACTAGAATGAGCCATCGAGGCAGCCCTTCAACAACGAAGTTGAGTTCTATTTGAACGATATTTCTCTTATTTTTATTTATTTAAAACCACGAAACCGTTCAGTTCACTAGTTTCCGGACAGGGAGTTAATTGCCTTCTCAAATCCGAGCGACGATCAGCCGATCGTGTATTTTGTTCTGAACGAATCGATGGGACGTCGAATGATGAATTTTTGAAGTCGTAGTCAAGCGAATAATATTCAAGAAATAATGTTGCGTTGTTGTAAATTTTGAGAAAGGCATTCAGCCTGAGATTTTTAATATGGGCAAATTGTCGGCTAATTGAGATTTACTACAAACATCACCAAGACGATTTCAGGGAATTTTAATAATTTCATAATGTATAGTCGAATTTAATTACGGTATTTCGACTAATTAGAGACGATTGTGATTTCGGTCATCGACCACCCGAACGCCCGAAATTATTTCGAACATAATATTTATTTTACAAACATTAGCTGGTCATTTACCTATCTGCAATTACCAACTAATGGGAAATCACCATAATCCCCGATACTAATTGACGAAGAATCCGAGCCCGGTTACCCAACACGTTCCTGGAACCAAAAAAAATCTGGTTAGGCCGACGAAGCGTATCGTAGTTGTCAGTGCAAAGAGCGTTAAGATAAGTGGATTGAGTTAACGACGGCGTTTACTTTCGTATTACAATATTTCGTGCCGGCACGAAGCTGAGGTTGTCGGGCTGACCGCGAGAGTGCTGACGGAGGGATGTACGGAGTTTTCGGGCTGGAAGAATGAGCGGCGATCTTCTTCACCGGGTTCGAATCAGGGGCGCTCGGAGGGCGCGTTAGAGCAGCACGAATACTTCTCGTGACTTCGAACGATTATTGCCCGACGAGAGGCGAACCGGGGAGAACCGGAGAGCAAAAGGGCTTACGGGTGGGAGGCAGGGCGTCCGCGCTCTGTTCGGCGTGCCGCTGGAACTGTGCCGTATTAATCTCACCGCGATAGAACGAGTTATAATAACAAACTCTCGGATAGAGCTCCCTCCGCGAACGGATATGGGCCACCAAGAATTACAAACGATAAATCAATCCGGCATTGCCTACAATTTATCGTGCGGAGAGCCCGGACGCCCGGGCGGAAGGTTGCCGCCTCTGAAATAGTGAACGGACAGCCCTCGGCTAGATCGATGCAGCTTTACACACATTCGACTCGTGTAACATCAAGGGAAAGCAAAAAAAAAGCTGGTTTTCCCTGTATAATTCGTATATTTAAAATCGCGGCATTATCGATAATTCGCAAATTATCGTCGGAAGCTCTGTTATTACTCGTCATTGCAGGACCGTAAAATCTATTATACGCTTCGTAACTCATTGTTCATCGATGTGTGGAAATTATCGGAGTGTTCGGTTGCCTGTCAATGAAAATCGAGTCCATTCCCTCTCCCGCCAGTCCCCGCAGGGACAGACGAGGCAAAACGGACTATCTTTACTAATTTTCTTTGTGAGGCGGAAAATGAAGGTCCCATCTCGAATGAAAGATCCATTTTGCCCCGGTATCCTTAGGCATAGATAGATAGACGAGTATAAAAGCCGACGGAATAGAAAGTCTAGTTTATCGTCCGATAACCTTTAAATTTCTTCAGGAATATAATTCAATAATCCTTTCAACCATGCGCCTACAAACAGGCGCAGTTGGTCCAAAAAAAGCATGAAACAGCAACGACCCCGAGATCTCGATGTTCCGATAAAGTCACGTCATCCACGAACTCCTCGACGATCAAAGATATCCGAATCACATAACTAAAAATAATGTTCTTTTTTCCTACATCATTTGGGTATCGAATTCGTTTAAACCGAGATCGATAAATTATCGTCGGAAGTTGCGTCTTCGTCGAGGAAAAAAACAATTATACAATCGTCAGTTCTGTACAATCTCTCGCTTAATTGGAGAAACGATAGGTCTATCTATTTGCCTAATGACGATACCGAGTCCGCTCGGTAAACCTTTTTTCATATGCGCGTAGGAGAGAATCCCGACGGACCAATGGAAAATTAAGTTTCTCATCCGACACCCTACTTTTCTCTATCTCATTGATAAATCCTCTCTTATTCCTCCATTGTCGCGTGCTCTCGCTCTATCGGTTCTCGTTTGAGCGCAGGACCGTCCGCGATAGGGCAGGTTCCCTAAGCAGGATTAATCGGGAACATTGACTCGAGATTCTTCGAACGAGGCCATGCAGCGAGCGGTCATTTATTCTCCAAGGTTCACACACACACACGCATACCGTACGGATACTGCCCAAACGTACACACGCAGGATAGCGCCGAATGCGCGGTGAGTGATTATTAACTGTTTAGCTAAAGGGGTGAATAAATTTGTTTTCTCTCCTCGAGCCGACCGCCCACATTGGAGGCGAACCACAGACGGAACGCAACAGACAAAGCACAACGGAGTGTATCGAGTGTAGAGGTACCCACACGCTCCGCCGGGGCTTTCGCGTTGTCTGTGTTTCACTAATCCCTCGTCACGTTCCCATACGACTCGTTCTCTCCGTCCTCCTCTCCACTCTTTCAGCTTCTCGTCTCTCTCTCATCTTCCGTATCCACCTCTTTGCCAACGAGCGGAGAGAAAACGCGAGAACTTTTTTTTTACGACTCCAAAGTTAGGCCCGGGCTTTCGGATACAATAACCATTAGTCTCGCGTCACGGATTTTTCACGCCGGAGCTTCGGAGTCTCGTCATCGGGCCGGGTGTATAACTCTCGCGCCCCACACAAAATAAAACGCGCTTTTCTTTGCGCTTTTTTTTATTCTTCTTATTTCCGTCCCTTTTCATCCTTTGCCCATTTTCGGTATAACGCGCTCTTCGCGTGGAATTTTTTTTTCTTCTTTTTTCTCATTGTACGTGCGGCAAGTGTCGCGGGGCTGCACACCTAGTCGCGAGTATATTCAGCGGATTCGAGGATCCGTGACGAAATCACGATACGAAACTCGCACGGCGACGGAGAGACAAGCGCCGAGAGACGCTGCGTATATGGTTTGCCGTATATGGGGGAAGGAAAATACATACGAGAGGGAGGGACGAAGGGAAAACACAATAAATAAAGAGTAGTGAAAAATATGGTGGTTTTACGGAGAGCGAGAGAACCCTACCACGTACACCGCACCCTTAAGTGCCCTGGCGCCCCTTGGTCCTTATGGGCGACGCGACGACTGGCTCTCCCATACATCGTCTCGAGAGCTACTCGCGTATACGTTTTCATCTTGCGTATCCTGCGTTTCGGTCCTCTTTCCAAAAAAAAAGAAAACAACAAAACGAAAACCGACGAAACGAGCCTGCACGAAAGCCCGGTTATTCGTTTAGTTTAATCGGGCATAAAGACAAAAAAACGCCGCCAATTTTCCTGTCTCTTATTTTATTTATTTTTTTCTCATTCTCTCAGTCAAAAGAATTCGAGCTTCGAACCTCGAATCGTTTCTGGCGAGATTCGATCTGATTTACAAAAAAAAATTTTTACATTAGGATTTTACTTTAGAGTTTCTCGAGTCACGAGGAAAAGTAGAAGAAAAATGTTCGTCTTTTCATTTGGAGCTCGAGAGAAAATAAGATACGCGTTCTCTCATCGAGGACGAGAGATAAGGGCCGGGAAATGGGAGGGCCGCGCGATAAGAGGCAGTGACGAAGATATAATTCATTCGTTGCCGCTTCGTTGAACTTCTCGCTGGCGTTTCCGGGGCGATTGAGAGAGTTAGAGTCACGGACTAGATTCTTGTTCGTTACCGGAGGCTGGAAGAGACCAAGTCGTATGGTTTGGCGTTACGATAATTCCGGAAAAGCCCCTCGGGGGCAGGAGACCCCCGCACGGAACTAACTAAGCCAAAGGGTGCCCGAGGCAGTAGCACGCTCAGCAACGGAGGAAGGAAGCACATACGGAAGGGTCAAGCGAGACTTGGCTGGAAGCCAGAAGTATAAGTCTCAGCGTAGTATAGTTCAGTATAGGAGGATTTTGTGCTCGTTCCAGCACCGTTCTACGACGAGTGCTTCTTCCTCATCTTCGTCATACCGGGCCGAGGTTATTCAGGCCCATCTGCCTCTTCGCTTTCTCACTCTCTAACCCCTCGACCCTAACGCGGACTACGCTCTCCTCCTCGGCATCACCCGAGGGTAGTTTTCTACCTCGTCTACTGTCCCCGACACACGTTCTTTGCAACGTAACTAAGTGTTAAATGAACCTAGCTCTCGTCCGGAACACAAGTTTTTTCATATTTGCACTTTTTTTTTTGGTCTGGAATTCATTCGTTCTTACACGGTAGTAAACAGGGAAATAACTTTTTCGCTATGCGTACGGATGCACCCGAGTTACCGCTGTTCCGGGTGGACAAGTAAACCCGGGAGTTCATATTAAATATTAAATTTAAATAAATCCGAATAAAAAAATTCATATCGTAAAATATATATGGGGCATTCCCTACCATTTCGACCTAATCCTTCGCGTCTTGGATTGGGCCGCCGATTTTTTATGTGACTGAACTGACTGTGAAAAGGACACAGATTTTTTTTATTAATTTTTTAAAAAATTGTTTATAATTATTTATGATTTAAACAATGAATTTTTTCTGAAAAATCTTGTGTCATATATAAATACTTTAAAGGTTTGAGCCGGAGTTGCCCGGCGTTACCTTCTATTTTTATATCTAACTTTTTTCGACGAAAAAAACAGTGATAAAGATTATAAGAAAAAATCAATGGATCAATGGGTTAGCGCTTGACCACTTTTTAATGCAACACTGCTATTTTGGAAATGTTTTCAGATTTTTCCAAAGAGTTTTATATTTTTTCAGTAAAAAAAAAATTTCGGAATAATCTGAAAAAATTACCAAAAATGCAGCGCTGCATCTTAATATGGTCAAGCGATACCCATAATCGCCTGATTTTTTACTGTTTTTTCGAAAAAAAATTAGAAAAGAAAAAGGTGACGCCGACACACTCTGGGTCTAATCTTAATTTTTTTTTACATATGACACAAGATTTTTCCGAATTTTTTCAGATTTTTAAATAGAGGCGATCAATAAGGTCATTTTTTAATCATTAATAATTATACTTTTTTTTTAATCTCAAAAAATCTGAGTGCTTTTGAGAGCTGGTTGTCACATAAAAAATCACGTGCCCAATCCAAGATGTGAAGAATTAGACCCATATCGAAGAGGTAGGGAATGCCCCATATACAAATGAATACAATAAATAGGATGCAATGGTTAACATTTAGTTTGTTTTTTTTATGCTTCAATGCATATGCAATGTGCCGCTAGTAGGAGACAGCGGGGCAATATGGACCCGTGTCCTCCGTTTGAGAGGGGACTTTTTTATGTCCCGCGAAAAATTTGTTCGTTTTGCCCCGCTCGCTGCTGGAAGGAAGATTTGTTCCTGGGAAGTTATATAATACCGTGAACACGTCGAATCGAAATACTATTCGAATCAAAGTTGGACCGACTTGACCAAGTTCGCCGAACGAGATCGTTCGATATTGCCAATTTTGAGAGTTTCGCTCGCGCTTGTTGGAGCTTTGACAGCAGCGTTAACTACCAGCCAACCGAGTCATGCATATTATGCGTTATTATTACGTGCAAATCCGAAGATAGAACACAGGCTGCTCGACGAACGGAACGAAATCGATGATGGAGCGAGCGCGAGGCATCGAGCTCGGGCAGACTGAGCAAGGGCATACCGCGCATTATATATTTTTATAAATAATACAGTTCGTCGATATTCCGGTACGGCTATCAAGTTTGCTTATAGCTCACAATCCCCCGATCGAACGGTGGGCGTACCGCGCGATTATAGGATCCTTCTCGAACAATTTTAAATAATATATAACTTTCGGAAAATTGAGATAAAGGTTTGACAGACCATAGAACGGTAGAAGAGACCGGGCTACTTCAGAAATGTTCTAATTATACATTCCAATTTCGCTTCCCTCGTAGGGGAACCAAAATTATTCATACGTAAAAAAAAATTAGATTAAAATAAAGTAAAAAATTAAGTGAAGTAAAAGTTAAATATATCTATTTTTATCCGATTGAAGCACCGTTGTAAGATCGCATAGCACAAGTAGCCCCGGTCTGTTACAGTACAGTTCGATTATAGGACAAGAAGGAATTTTCGGTCGATGCGAAATTAGTAGAATATTGTAGACATATATGACATACAGTCACAGAAAACATCCACCCGTTTGGAAGTATCATAAAATGCTTCATTCCTCGCGTATCTGCTTCGTGTATTTTATACGACGTTGATGGCCTCGACCAATGGGGCTGATACACTTCTATGAACGACCCGGAGGATCTTTCATGGCCAGGTGCGCGCGACGCAGTCTTTATACCGAGGCGGTGCATTATGTATGGGACATACACTATTCTGGCGTGTATATAGTTGAATATTGAGAGCGTTCTTCTTCGTCACAGTTGTACCGGGTGCTATACGAGCTTTTGCCGCACTTTCTGAGAGACCCTCGCCACAGGGTTTCCGCACAACATACAGAAGGCGAGATCTAGGGGGTAGGTAGAATCGTCGGTCAGTCCCTCTTCGCTCGGCTGCTCGGTCTGTCTGTCTGTCGGTTTCTCCATGAATATAAAAAAAGCCCAGCATGACCCGAAGCCTCTCCCACATTTATTCCTTTTTTCATTCCTTCTTGTCACCTCGCGAACCGAGAAGGGAATCGCCGAGTGCGCAAAAGTGTTTTCTTCCGGTCACTTTTTGCCTCGCCCGGCTTCGGCTGAGCTTCCCGCGTCGCTCCGATGGATAGATGGATGCACATCGGCTTATCGAGAGGATGCACCGGGCGTGCCCTCTTTCCATCCCGACTCATACGAACCATCTCGACCGAGAAATTGGAGATTTTCCAGCTTTACTCCTCAATCTGCGAGATAAAAATCTTGATAACCCGTCCGCGATATCGCGTATTTTGCCCGGATAATTATCTGATAAAACGAAGGTTGTAAAAAGTTTCTCGTTAACGTTCCATCTCATCTGGCATATAATATTTTTATGTACCACTAAAGAATCCTCCGCGCTTAATTAACCGGCATGCCTCGCCCGGATACGCTGTGTACAGTGTGTATATTCCGTGCTTGAGAAATTTTCTAAAATTTTCAACACCATCCGGAGAAGAGAATGAGGGAGAGAGGTGGCGTAGTGAACTCTCGTTGGAAAGCTCGTTGTACGTGAAAAAAGTTAGTGGCGGGAAAATGGCTCCCGAGAATCTCTTGACGATATCGCGGCGGTAAAAAAAAATTGAAGGAAAAAAAAAAGTTTCGAGAAACTCGGTCGCTGTATACAACACTGCATAGTGGCGCTTTTATACCCGAAGCTGCCTAGCGTGAGCGAAGAAAAATTCGCATTTCTATAGAGCAACTCGAATACGAGGCACTCCGACGCTGGATCGGTTGAAGAAAAAAAAATCTTGATTTACGAGAGAGCGAGCTTTGCTTTGGGATTTTACTAGCATGAATATAATGAAAACGCCTACGATGCGTGAGTGAAAACTCTTTAAAAATTGTGTGCAACAGACGATAAATTGATTGAATCGATAGACTGGAGTTGAATTTTCAAACAAGATTGGGATCAAAGGTTTCGAGTGATTAGGGATAACGGGAATTGGCAGGTTATAAAGGAAAGAGTTCATCAGTTTCCCTCGCTGCTCCGTTACGGTCATCGAATGCAATTTATACTATTAATAAATACAGTTTTCGTTGAAATAAAAAAAAGTATGGCATGTTTAAGAGCGGATTTTACTCTTGATTATTACCGCAATTCCTATATTTTTATACAATTTTTCATTTAACGATTGAATAGTGTGTGACGCAACTCGCGTCGCGGTACTTCCAGGCCGCAGGTAATATCTCGGCCTTCTAGCCGAAGGCCATCGCGACTTCTCCGGAAGTATTAATTTGCAAGTATTAAAAAACATAAAACGTAAGCCAACAGTTTCAGTACGAGTAATATTATCTACTAGATTGGTCATAATTTTCTTGTTATACTGCGTGCTGTATCAAATTTGTCAAGACGGAAAGTGAATCAGCGAAATTAGGTTACGCTGTCCTTTCCGCCACTTGTTGCATCGCGGTTATCATAAATTGAAGATAATGTTGAAGATAATTTTGCCCCGTAACATTTTTAAAAAATAATAATATTTGTCCAATGATCCCATAAAGTTAGAAACGGTACTACGATGAGATATACTGCGTCACGGATGATGGAAACTGGCTACATGATGACGACGAAAACTGCGAAATAAGTGACGGAAAGTGGGTAAGCGAGGTGACGTAAACGGCAGCATGAGGTCTAAAAAGTCACGGACACTACTGCCCGAGCAGTAAAAGCCACTATTAAAACGATAATTTAATAATTAGATCCTACACAGTACAAAAAGTTTGTACTTTTTACAACAACTTATTGAGCTTACTTTTTTTATGAAAATGATTCGTTCACTTTTCTGAATACGTATGCATTTTTTCAGATTTTTTTATTCACTTTGATATTTTTTTTTATATGTGAAAAATGTATGGAAAGTCACAAAATTGAAAGTGAATTTAAAAATCGGAAAAAATTCATACGTATTCAGAAAAATAAACGAATCATTTTTATTTAAAAAATAGTTAAGTTTCCGGGAGATTTGTTAAACAATTTTCTTTTTTATCATTTTGTTAATAACATTTTGGAATTATTATTATTAATGGCTACCTTAATGGCTGGGTCGCGTTCAGAAGGCTTCGATGCGAACACAAAAATAGTTATTTCTTTCGAACCGACAATACAACCCATGGATAAATAATGAAAAACCGTGTTTATTGTTCTAAAGATGTCGGAAACTGGGTCGTATACCTGACGGTCAATCGGACACGTTTTATGCATAAAAAGTTATCCACCATACTCCATATAAATTTTCGTGATTTTTTTAACCAAGTGCACCAAAACTCGGACGAATTTCGAACGGACAACATTCGCTTCGATTCGTTTGGCAAAATACACACAAAATATGTTTTATTAATTCTTTCGTAAAAAAAAAAAAACACAAACGAATACGCGCTGCATAGCTTTTCATATTTTCTGCATTTTTATAACACATTCAATATGTATTTTTCATCTATCTCCACGCGACACTCGCGAATTATAAAATAAAATAAAAACACGAAGAACTTCGATGAACTTTCCGACAGCCAGTCCGTCGGTAGCTCTTTCGATCCGTATCTCCGTTTCATCGCGGCAGTGTGTTAATCCGTGACAACATTTTGTCGGTCGATCGTGTGCATCGATTACCAATTTATAACCAATACGGAAAATGATGTCAAGTTGAATTATTCGAGCTGCCGTGGGCAATGGCAAACGGCAAGCGCAGGTACCCCGTGATATCTTGGACTCGAGAATAGTTAGGCAGGACATTGTACCGTGCGCTGTTGTATAATATTTCACGAAGGATATCGGTAATCCGTGACTGGACGTACCTCTTATCCTCTCTCCGACTCTCCTCTCTCTATCTAAACACGTATTTAGTTCGCAGGAGCGTACAGAACACAGACGACCGTTCGTTCGCCGTTGCAGGAACGACGTCGCGACGGCTGCAGCGTCGACGGTTCGCCGCGGTCCTGCACGTTGCATATTTTCCCCTGCACATCACGGTCCCCCCCCCCCCCCCCCCCCCCCCCCCCCCCGCCCCGCCCCCCTCGCGTTCTCGTCTAGCGCAAACGTAGCGGACGGCCAAGCGGTAGCGCAGGGTCCAGCGGGCGCAGGGAAGAGCCCGTTGCAGCTCGCCTGTGCGCGACTCCCGTATTTGCAATGCTGATATCCGATGATAACGCATTCCTATCGTCCTGTGCAGCAACAGCAACCCACCAGAACCCTGTTCCCTGTTGGGAGGATCGACGAGTACCGGGGCTCGTCGGTTATGCCCAGCTTCCCCATTATCCTCCCTAGTTATTGTTTTTATTGTCTGTAGTTGCTCTACCGAAAACAAATATTAATTGAAAGTTCGAAGTTGCGACGGGCACGACGGGGCGATATGCCAGGAATATCGCGGCTTTTTTATGGAGGGGCTATTTTTTTTTCTTTTTTTTTTGTAGTTTTTTTTACCCCGCCCCGCCTCGCTCTTTTTTTCTGCAGAATCGTTTGTCCCGCCGATGTTCAACGTAGCCAAACTGCCAGTGCCATTCTGGGATCCTACGAGAGACGGGCTATCGAAAAAGTTTGACTGTACACAGTAGAACACTATTCGCGCTCGGTTCCGTCACCAGTGCTCCGAACTGCTGGCACACTTTTCTTTTTTCCGTCGACATTCATTTCCATTTTTCGGCAACATCCGTCCTTTCTATGCCGCTGGGAAGAATGTGCCACTGTGCTTCCAGCGGTTCGATGACATTTTTGGCAGACTCCCGCCGCACGGTGCCGTGGAATCGGGGGTATACACGACTGGAGCACGAGTATAAATGTCTGAATGGGCGACGGGATCGCATGCGGAGATTGGGGAGAGCGGGCGAGCACCGGCCAGGGAGTGATACTGGTCGGGCAGATTAAAAAAAACCGTGAAGCGATTTCGAGATCGGTCGTGACTTGCCTCGTTACGCATATCGAAACAAAACGATCGAGCCCGATTTTGCCGTTCTACGTCTATGTGTATACAAGTTGTTAACGGGACTTGTAGATTTGGCCTGAATTTTTATATAAGGATCACTACACTTGGGCCGAATTTATAGTTGTGTTCAAAATCGAGTTCAAACTCAAGTTGGAACTTTGGTTTTGCAGTCCCTACGTAAGTCATGTCTTAAATAGCAGAATAAATTTTTCGTTAACTGAGAAAAAGAAATTGTTGGATTAACCGGGACGGGGTGACAAAAGTTCGAACTCGTACTGTAAAAAAAAGTTCGTATGATATTTACTGCATCAAAGTGGAAGTTTCATGCAAAAACTGGTATTTTCAATTTAATATACAATTGTACGTTAAATTGACCACTTTTTTTACACTGAGCTATTCGTTTGTTATGCCAAAAATGTTAATTTATATTGACATATTTCGAAAGGTCTGAAGCGGATAATTGTTCAACAAAACAATGCTTTCGTTGTACCAACCAAATAACTGCTTTGAACATACGTCACCGCAACTTTTGGTTGGCACAATAAAAAATTTCTTAGCGTAGGTGGCCAGATAAGAAACCAAAGATAAGGGCTAGCGAATACCCTTATTTTATTTTATTTTTCGAATCGTCGTCACCGCGCGAACACAGCTTTTGCATCGAATTAAACTTAGGTACGACGCGAGAGCGTGTCGTAAATCAATTTCATCGACTATGTCGAAGCCCCGGGTCTCCGAGCGCCGATATATATATATATCTATAATAAACGTAATATATTTTCCGTGGCTGCGTGGTCGACACGCCATTCGATCGAGGACCATAGACCAGAACGGATTCATTAACGTCCCGGGACTCTCGTGATTGGATACCCGAGTAGTGAAACACTTGATGTATATATGCCGATCATCGATCGACTAAAAAATTAATCAGCCGACGGCGTCTCGCGGCGCTTTTCGCGTCGACTATCCGACTCGTTTGTCTCACGAGCGCGTAAGGAGTACAGGATTATTCAGAATTACTTTCACTCATCTGTTTTAATCTCCTACCCTGAAAGGTTGATCCTGAAAGGGGTCACTTCCGAAATTCGATCGCTCTGAGCAGACTCGATGTTTGACACTGAAACAAAGTTGAAGACCTTAATTTAGTCGGATGCAAATTTTGTCTTAAGACTCAGGTATAAAGTACTGTGTAGAAACAAATGTCACTTCACACTAATCAAATGAATGCTACATTTTTAACGTCGTTTATACAAACTTTTACGCATCTATTGATGATAGTGGAAGGTTATTTGTATTGGCGCAGATTTCCTTAACCTAGCAAAACATTGCAAATTTGCAAAAATGTTACCTGGTTTTTGCTCATTTTCGACTAGGCACATATTCGTTCAATTAAAAAAAAAAATTATCCGTAATTTTTGCTCCATTTTGATGTATTAAGGCTCATTCTCTTTCTTGAAAGATGCGCTGCAAATTCACCATCCAGATATTCGATAGTATTTTCGGTTTCAAAATGACAGCCTTTTGTTTATCCATCGACGAAATTCCGTGATAAACAAACAGCTGTTATTTGTAAACGGAAAATACCATCAAATATCTAGACGGTGAATTCGTAGAGTATCTTTCGAGGAGGAGAATGAGCCGTGATACATCAGAATCGAGCAACAATTAAAGATTATTCTTTGAAAAAAACTGGACGAATATGTATAATTTCGAAAATTAACAAAAACCGGTTAATGTTTTTGCAAATTCATTGCAATTAATGTTTTTCTAGGTTAAGAACATCAGCTGTAATACAAATAACCATCCACGATACTCAACAGATGCGTACAAATTTGTATAATCGATTTAAAAAATATAGTACTCATTCGACTAGTGGGAAGCGCTCCAACCTCCTTAAAGGATTCTAGTTTTACGAACAAAATTTGTCCATGTCAGATATATAAAAAACGTTGACACTAAACGAATGAATAATTAACGAAATTCAATTATTGAAAAAAATAAATAAAAGAAAGGAATAAAAACAGTAGCGGGTGTGAAAATGGTTCCCGAACTCTCCTGTACACAATCGCACCGCACTGTGTACTGGACAGGACACATCTCCCTCATATTATTCACTATACAGTACAAAACTTTACTGTACCAAGTTACCTGTCCCGACACTCGGGTAATTAGCGCGGTAATTAATGATTACCGGTCACTCGGTACTGCAAGATGGCGCGTTATAAATCAATTAATAACGCGGACTCGTTTGTTTTGCGCTTCCAGGGCGTTCCGGCGCTCGGCGACCTCGCCCGATCTCCCGGCTCTCGCTCTTTGCCGCCGAGAGCGCAGCAGCAGCAGCAGCAGCAGCAGCGTTACAGCGGAACGAATATTAATCAAGCGGTAAACTGAAACGCGTTCGTGCTCTTTTTATTGCTCTCGACTCGTCCGTCCTTTCTATCTTCCTTTAACTCGCTACGAGGCACACAGACACAGGCACACCGGTGTGCGCGCCCTTGCTGTGTGAGCGCCTCGGCGCCTCGCGGGGGTTCCCTTTTATGCATCATCGCCCGGGTCCATCGTGTATCGGGCCGAGCTCGCAGCGCCGACGGCTCGGATGGGAAAACCGGGATGCGGATGCGAGAAACCAGAGAGATAGGTGGTAACAGCTGTATGAGGAGGAACTGTTTGTGTATCCCGTGTGTTTTTTGACTTGGCGGTTCCAGCTTGACCGCGGCAGGAGATACAATAATGTCCGCTCGTAATACGCAAATAAAATACACGTACAGCTAACCATTACCGCTCGGGTAACCGACGATAGAACTTGCAGGAAAGTAGGAATGCCGGAGTTTCTATCCCTCCGTCCCTCTCGCCATTTCTCTCCGTCCCTCCTTCCCGGCCAGTGCGATCTTCGAATCAACGACCTATTCCGCAGTGTTCTTACCTCACGATTCGATTATTGCTCGAGGCCGTTCCGTGTGCCGTCTCTCCTCGATTCTCATCCCGCGAGCCGGACGGCGCGCGAGCCCGATTCTTCCGTGTCTCCCCCTGGCCGAAGGGTCAAACTGTGTACGGTCAAAGGTCCGCCGGCACCGGGCGACTGCACGCCACGGAATCGTTCCCTATCGACTTTATACACTGTACCTTACATGCATACCTACGTAAATACAGCATTGTCCTACAAGCCGATGGGACGATTCGAGACAAATTTACCAATAGCCCTGACGCTTGCGATCCGGAGCAACGGGTTATGCTGGAACGGTTGATTTTTGAATCGCCGGTCATTTTACTTGTTACGAGGCTTTTTCGATGAGTATCGTCCTGGTTGCTCCAGACAGCGGCAGTTCGTTCCCAGATCTAAGCACAATTACACTCATTAATTTTCCGTCCTGCGACGCTCCCGACAACAGTCGCGTCCAATATTTCACGACGAGCTCGTTCGTTTACAAAGAGATTGCACTTGTATTCGTTTTATTAAAAAAAAAAGTAAAAAGATCGGGGCCTGGGGAGTTCGAGGGTTATTTTTTCGTTCAAGAGGGAAACTGGTCCAGTGTTGTCGTAAATCATTGCCTACTTTTCTGGTTAGTCTCTCAAGCTCACGCGGTCACTTGGTCCCTGTGCTCTCACGGGCTATCCAAGTTCAACCTGTGACCGACGACCGTTCTTCCACCCAATGACAGGAGCACGACGGATGGCCATTGTCGAGGAGAAGAACCCTGCTGGCGCGTGATATTCGACCTATCGGTTCTCATCCTCTTGAGATTTTTTTTTCCTTTTTTTTCTGCAACATTTTCCTCCTCCTCTTTGCCCTCTTGCCTTCGATAACAAGTGAAAACAAGCTTGATATAAAAAAAACTGTAAAAATGGTACACACTGATAAAAAAGCACAGTTCAATCAACTAAGATTCGGGCAGGGACGTTCAAATAAATATTTAGTTAGTCGAACAAAATATTTTAACGACTCAAAAATATTTTGGTACAATCACCCAACGAACTGTTGAACTAACTAACTTTTTAGCTGTACCAACAAAATATTTAGTTGAACGTCCCTGCCCGAATCTTAGTTGATTCAACCGTATTTTTTTTACCAGTGCTCTCTTGGAAACTGACCCATTTCCATTGGTGAATAAAAAAAATCATTAAAGATTGAAAATTGTCGATTATCATCTATCGAGATCTTCGCTGCGTGTCGTAAGCGGGTTGCGCAATCCGGGGGTTTACCATTCATTTTTCAAGTCCGCGCGCGGGCCTCGATGACGAGTGAAACAGCGAGCTCGTCTCGTTGTCTGTAACAGCTTTGTTTTGTGATCTCATTATAATGTGGCGCTTCACGGGTTGTTGCACTTATGACGGACTCGCCGCTGCTGGCATCTGGTCATTTATCTAATCCATGTGGCGCGGCGTGTACACGCGAGCGGACGCACACGGCTCGCCCGTAAATAATTATGCGCGTCGGAGCCCGAACAGTATGAGTCGCGTTACCGGGCGATCGGGTGGCGCGAGACCGCCGCTCTTCCACATGCATACCGGTATGTCCATTATAAACTATTTTATGCTATATCTATATGAGCGTTCTGCATACTGCAGCTCGCGCTACGTCGAGTACGGTGAGCGCTATAATGTATCCATCGCAGCGAAATGATATTAGAACGGATAACACCGTCGGCCGACGCATCAGCGACGCATCAAATTAATTATCCTCGATTGCCGCGACCGTAAAAGAATCGGCGCCGGCATTCCCGGCCGGTCGTACGTCCTCGCTTTTATCACCGGACTTATCTCGACTGTGGTGTGTGTACTTTTAACTGTTGGCCTGGCAAGGTACCGAGTACCGGGCTACCAGGTGGAATATTCATGAATCGTCAAGCGTGAAAGCGCACCTTATCGTCACCCGGTTTACGTATCGCACTCGCCAATCCTACAACACAGTGAAACCTCTGTATGAATTAAAGTTGACTTTGCCCCGTGTACCAGCGGCCGCGGATAGCGCATCCTACGTGTTATCCGCGCCTACGGATACCCACGTCATGTGAAGTTCAATGGCGAAACGCCCCCCTTTCAGTCGAGAAGGGGTCAAGGAGGGACTTCAAATAATTGTCGTTTCAACGAACTTTGCCCCGAGATACGAACTTACAGTCTCGGCTCTCCGTCGGAGCATCTATGGCCGGAAACTTTGTTGCGGCGACTTCTTAACGAAACGTTTTCACGCTATTCCATCCCCTCGACCGATTCAATAGCGAAACCATTTCCTCGATGGGTTTTTTGTTGGTTTTTTTTTCGCGCAGTCAGGGTGAAGCTTCCTCGTACGGCGGAAGTGCTTCGGAGCTCGCGAGCATCATCCTCACTACGGGGACGGTTAAACAGGAAAATCCGAGCTGCAAAAGTAAAACTTAAATCCCCTCGAGGGTAACGTCGTCGTCGGGGGCCCGCCTCGACCTCCCTCCCAGCGCGTCTCTAACTCCCCCGCGGGAACGCGTAGTCTCGAAAGTTTCGCGGCGCGTATGTTTAGTATTCAAACCGGGTAAAAATCCATGGGCATCTTCCGCCGTCGACGCTTTCGGCCTCGCCGCTACAACGGCGGGAGCGGGAGGAATAAGGGAGGAAAGACTGTACAGCGGCGAGAGTGGCGTTCACCCCTTTCCTCGGCAACGACCCCCGTCGCCATCGTTCGCCGCTCGTGCAACCTCCAAACCCCACCTTGGATCTCTCTCAAACTACCAGGTGCTATTCTATCGTGCAACTTCCGTGAAACCGCGAATGTGCCCCTCATTCCTCTGTCCGAGAACCTTACGCTACTTGTTGTTTTTCGACGTTATACCTCGGGGCGATCGTTTCTTTTTATATCGTTCTGTTTACTCTCATACTTTCTTCCTCTTTTTTTTGCCACGTCCTCGCCGTCGGGTGGCATCGTATTTCGGAGAATGCGAGAGCCTGCTGGATACACTCTCGGTTACGATCGTCGGCGGTCCGACCGATCGTGTGAAAAACCTGCGCGGAGGAAATTCTAACCGCGTTCCACAGTGGATATACGTTTCTTTCTTACAATTTCATTCAGCACTTGTATAGATACCGCTGCCGGGGTTTGGTTCCACTGTTGCTTCTGCTGTTGGGACTCCGATGTAAGGAGCTTATTGATGGCGGGTCTTGGAACACTGTGCTCTCCATTCACGCGGGACTACGGGTGTCCAAACACCGACGCCTTCTTGTCTTTCCTCGACCATCGGCGACGAAACGATATTGTACTCTCTATAGTAAGTTATAGAGCCACGAGGATCTCTCGATCACCTATCGGCATTTTCAATTTTTTTTTTCCTTTTTTTTATTCTATTTTATCGATGCTTTGTGATGCAATGCGAACGCGCGCGCATTTGACATCACCCACGATGTGGGTCACAGTTACGGGTTACTTCGGTGTTTATTGTGTAACTGATTCCACCCTATTCGAGGACTGTCGATTGAGCCACTGTAATAACACTAGGGTCGGTCAAACCACGGGAAAATAAAATCGTTTTATGTTATGTTCAATATTTCCTCACAGATAATTAGGGTTTATTGTAATCGTTTTTAATTTGGTATTTTTTTTTTTCTTTCTGGGACAAGCACTTTCGATGCTGCCGGATTAAGACTATTCCTGCACCGAGCGGTGAGCCTTTTTCCGGAGTACCTTCGAGTCCTCTATGAGAGAGCCAAGAAAATGTGAGTATTTAAATGTTCAAGATATTTTTGTTCAAAGTGTCGTAAATAATTTGTAACCATGGATCTTTAATTTTGCCTCGCTGTCCAGCGTACCATGGAAGAGCGATCGTGTGGATCTCTTTTATGCACTATTTTTACTTTCTCTACGAAACAGACAACGAGGTCATCATTTTTATTTTCAAGCTACATTAATCCAAACTGTCGTCATTCATTTTTAACGATTGATCGTCGGCTTCGCCCCGCTTTCCAGCGGTGCATGGAAAAGCTACCTTATGAATATGAGAAAGCCAAGAAAATGTGGAAATTCTTATTTTTAAGGTATTTTAATTCACAGCGTCGTCAATAATTTTAAGCAACTGTAAGATTGCAAATACATATTTTGCCATAAAATAATTAAAACATTAATTCTCTCTTTACTTTTTTCGAAACACGTGGCTATCAAAATTTATATTCTGTCACTTAACGAATATAACACCGAAATAAACATAAAAAATAACAATATTATATTATATTCCTCGTCAGACTCGTTATCAATTGTAGTCGTTTCGTTTCTCGTCACTCACTTACATTCATCCATACCCGCATACTAGTACATTAAATCGTTCAGTTTTTAACATACATTATCGTCAATATAAATGTTCATTCTAATTTTGGGTACTCATCTTTTAATTTATGTGGATGACTTCCGCGTTTGCTTTCATTTCGTTCCACTCGCAGTCTTTGTCAGGAAAATATCGGCCGGCCGTGCGCGATAGAAACTCAAACACGAGAACACCTCGCTATGTCCCGTTGAAGTACAATGTGATTATTCTCCAGAAGTGTTCTGTCACTACGTCCCCAGAACGAAAAAAACCGATTGCTCTAGTTTCTTGAGCCCGCGTATTCGTATCCCTTCTATTCTCTCTTGCCATATCCGAATTTCAGTCTGATACGTCGCTGCTCTCGAAGACACCGGAGAGCGCGAGAATATAAAACGTCTTTTTACCTTACACGATTGATCTTCGGGTTCGCCCCTCTTTCCAGCGGAGCATGGAAAAGTGACTTTGTTGACTTTTTTTCCGCACTATTTTGGCTTCCTCTATGAGAGAGCCAAGAAAATGTGAAAATTCTAATTTTCGAGGTATTTCAATCTAAAGTGTCGTCAATAACTTTTTACGATTAATCTTCGACTTCGCCCCGCGTTTCAGCAGTGCATGGAAAAACGAATTTGTGGATCTTTTTTCGGCACTATTTTGATTTCCTCTACGAGAGAGCCAAGAAAATGTGAGAATTCAAATTATCAATATATTTTAATCTAAAGTGTCGGCAATAATTTTTAAGGATTGATCTTCGGCTTCGCCCCGCTTTCCAACGGTGCATGGAAAAGCGAGTGTCAGAAACGTTATTCATTGATGCTGATGCTGCTCTGGTGCATTTGCCGCTGGGAACGAGCTAAGGGCACATCTGTTCGATCGTTTACTCTCTCCGCGACTGGATGGGCCGAGCTTGCTCTTTTCACACAGAGTACACTGTGTATATATATAGGAAGCAGGTCACTCCGTCGCCGGTATCGATCATTAGGGATCCCCCAATAAAACATAACTGCCTCATTTTTCAAATTATTACGAAACTCCGTGGCGCATGTTTTATGGCAACTTCCCCATCTTTCCCCTATTTCCTTGATGTTTCAGTTACGAAGTCGTGGGAAACTCGAGGCTTGATATCATATTTTACGAAACTGGTACGATGCGAACTTTATCGATTACGCCATTCACATTAAATACCCTGCCAGAATTGGTTGCCGAGGCGAAAAAAAAAGAAAAAAGAAGACAAGACCCATTCTATCGAAAATATTTGCCTTCCTTTATGCGAATTTACTTTTATCGGATTGGAATTATTAGTTGGAATTATTAGTCTAATTATTATTAGAACAAAAATACTTTCCATCAATTGATAACAATCATAATAATACATTAATAAATAATATACTATTTGCGTATTTTTACATATATTGTATTTTTTTATTTTACTGTAAATTACAAAACAATGTAACGATAATATAACAAGGCAATTATCATATTATCATTATATTGTTTTGTAATTTACAGTAAAATAAAAAATATATAATAATTATTATTGTAAATTATTATTTGAATAATAATATCGCAGATAAAATCCCTGCGTGTAAATAAAATTTATCTCGCGCTGAACGACTCAGGTCGATGGCCCTTCTTCAATGTGTATAATTATTTTACATATAACACGAGTAAAAAAGGATAACGGTATAAATCTATAGCAATGGAAATAAATTTCTTTTACTACTATTACTGAGATATATCGTTAATATTGCCCGACTGCGTTTGTGAAATCCATCTGTCGGTGGGTGATTGAATGAGTAAAAATGATAGTAAGGCGAGCGCCCGAGCGACCCGGCAATATATATAGACACTGCTATAGTACCTATACGTATCAATGAGTTCGTTGTACGGAGTTGAAAATTGGTCTAGGCGACCAGCTGGGGCCGAAAGTCTCGTTACGAGTTTCAGCGAGATACATAGAACCGCGACCCGCTGTCCCTTCCGGTGCTGCCGCTACCGTCTCTGCCGGCGCTGCCGTCGTCTTCGTCGGTACGTCATTAGACATGTGCCGTAGCGGTCATTTTTTGTAACCGTCAATTGATCAAAAAATGACGACGACAACAATGTTGCCGGGGAACACACAGAGAAGAAGCAGCAGCAACAGGGTGAACGTCCGACATGGAGGCTTCGACGTAGCCGACGAGTATCCAGATACACCGTGTCGATAAGCTCGGACACACCGAGTACCGAGCGAAAAACGAACACGAAATCGAAAACCAGCAAAAACCTACATCGATTTGTATTCGAAGAGAAAAAAAAACAAAAACGAAAAATCGTCCATCATACCCTCGTGTTCCACGAACGTTCGAGTCCTTGAATAATAAGTTAGGATATGCGTGTAATAGCTCGATGATTAGTTAATCTATACCGGAGCATTTAACGCGTGTTCGGAAGAGTGGCGCGCGAGCTGGATCGAGACGCTTCGTTGCAGCGGGGGGGGAAGTACGAGCAGGATGGACGCTCGGTCCTCCAGGCCGAGAAAAATAAATAAGGAAGAGAGAAGAAGCACGGTAGTAAATTAACTCCGGTGTCGGGAGTGCGCGACAATTACACGAGTCAGCGCGACGAGATCGGTCTCGAGAAATAACGCAAAACTCGAGACCTCAGTCTCTCGAGCATGGCACGATACTATGTATGATATTGAAACTAATTGCAATAATTAAAACCGGATTGTGCATTCACCGCAGTAGGGATAATCCTACGGTGGATCATTAATGGGTAAATAAAATCTCGAGCGGAACTGAAATTCACCCAGCTCTTCGACTAAGTTGGTAATTTAATGATAATTTTTTTTATATAAGTAAATAAATTATGTTCGACTTACTACTTCGACGTTTCCTCCGAACGCCCGATGCAACTGTCCACTGGAGTTGGCGCGAAGTAAATTGCAAGGCTGCTTCCGAGTCCGTAAATATATTCGTCTCCATACAGAAAATAAACGCTTCACTGCACTGTCCACCCATCCATCCAACGCGAAACCGAGGTAACCTATTTCATTTGAAATAAACATGTGAAACGAGAATTACGTTTATAGCAAATAAATACTTTGAAGTTAATATATGCATTTTTTTAAATTTATTTTTCTCGCATTTAATTTTGTACTATTTTTGCTGTAGAGCCCGAGGTCTTTAAAACATGAGCCGTATTGAGGAACTTTGCTCGAAAAAATTTGCTAATTTAAAAGCTTACCCGCAGCTTTTGCAGACTTTGGTTTGCACGCTTCTGTACAAGGAAGAATTTTCGTTACGGAATTGTATACTCGGTAAGCGCTTACGGTAACAGCGCCGAGATGGACGAGCTACTCTCAACTCATCGTTGCAAATAATTTATGACGGAATGGAAATTAATTATCTGCAAGTTGAAAAATAAAAAAAAGATCACAACAAATTACAAAAATAAATAAATTAATGATGTTGGACTTATCACTTTCAAGTTTCCTGCGAACGCAATACTTCACTAGAGTTGACCCAGAGTTGAAGCAAACTGCAAGACTTCTACGAATTTATAAATATATTCTTAGCTACGGAACAAAAAACACTTTAGTGCATCGTCGATCGATTGAGCAGTCGAGGAAGACTATTTAATTTGGAATGAATATGTCGAATGATTTATGCCGGAATCAAAATGAATTATCGATAAAACGAAAAATCTTTCTTGTTCCCTTATTAGTTTGACGATTAGCAATAACAACATGGACTCTCGAAAACCGGTGGAACGACCACGAAAATATGTCCACAAATTTTTCAGAACAGATTGTGCATCGTTCGTTTCGGCTGCCGTCAACGCAAAGCACGGAATATTCGCGTCGAATGTTTCCGAGTGTTATCCGGTGTTAAATATATATGAACGATATTGAAAGATATAAAATGGCCTCTACCGAATTAGTTTAAATTAACGGTTAGCGGTAGCCTGCACGAGCAAGGTAATTATTCGCAAGCTGAACATTTTTTTTCTCTGCAATTTCGATATTTTTACCTTGTCGTTCGGCGGTAACAGGGATTCACGGCAGCCGATGGAACGACTGCGACAATACGTCGACGACCTTTTCATAACAATGCCGCGTTCAGAGATAATACACGCCACTAATACAAAGAGTGCCGCACTCTTTCTCGTTCTGTCATTCGAAGTAAGTCTCTGAACAGGCCTCAGATTATGCACCATCCGATTCGGGTTCACCACTGACGTTAAACACTGTACGATCGCATCGCGAGACAAAGAGAAGTCGGCACCACTTGCTAGAACAACAGACACGGTATTTATCTCAACGGAAAAAAATGCCTAACGCGGCTGGCCACTACGTCGCGTAGGCACCGGCGGTTATGCGACTGACGCCAGAGCGCTTGGGCCACGCTTAAACATCGCATAAATATCGCGGACGCACTCGGTTGACTCGGGAGCTCGACTAATACGCGAAGTTTCATACCTATCGCGTTCTATCGCAGCCTCACATCGGTCATTCTCTTTCTCAATCTCGTGCACGCGCGGAAAAACAATGAAACGACCCGAAAGTCACCTTGTGTCGATTCTGCAAAATGGCCGCCTGGCGCGAGTGAAAATTTCGAGCCTTATATGGGCATCGCGGCGGTTTGGTAACTACGCGCGTCTACTGATCGACGCGTCGCAGCTCGTTTTGCTGTTAAGCATCGGTCGAATATTCGCGTAGAGTTTCCTCCGGGATTAAGTCCATGAGATCTGTCGATAAATATCGGAATATTCGTCGAACGAAATAAACAGTGCGAGTAATGTTCATCGACAATGTGTCTTTTACCCGTGGCGACCAATTTCGACTCACGGCGTCGTATCGATTTTTTCTCTCGACCCGAGAACTCGCGTTAGCTGACCGACGTGTCGGTGCCCGTTTCACCTTCAACGTATCGATCGTAATATACGCGTGGACGTTTCTTTTTCGCGATACAGTCGATGAGATCTGACGATATAAATAGGTATATTCGTCAAACGAAATAAAACGTGCATGTAATGTTCATTGACAATGTTTCGGTTTTTCATAGCGACGAATCTTGACTCGCGACGTTGTATCGATTTTTTTCTCTCGTTCCGAGAACTCGCGTCAGCTGACCGACGTATCGCCGTCCGGTTCACCTTTCGTTTTACTTGTGGTTGACGAGGAGAGGCAGAACTGATGGCGCTCGCGGCGGGGTGAGTGATGAACACAGAATATGTTTTTCGAATAGTGCGAAAAATTGCTCGTAACGAGTAATATAATTCAGTCATGGAAATTCATTCTCTCTCGTGTGTAGAGCTGTCGATAAAGGTCGAAATCATTTTCGAGGGAAGTTTATTGTGAGTATAATGTTTGTCAATAACATCTATGCGTATAGTAAAAAAGAATAAATTCAACCTTTTAGCATGATTATCGAAACTTATACGTGCGTAGAGGCGAAACTTGACTCGCAGCGTCGTGACCCGTTTGACGTTTAAAGTAGCAGAAAAAAATTCAGGAATAAAACCTGAAATAATTCATCGACATATTTTCATGGACGTTCCGTCGATTCTCAAAAACCACTCATATTTCCGAGCGCCAATGTTACAACATCAAACTTGTAGAAAAAAAGGAAAAAAATATTCTTCAGCTTATGGATTATTAATTTGCACATGCCGGCTACTTTTAATCATCAATTAAACTACGCGACGAAATTCAAATATCATTCCGATGTGTCGACGGCCTAACGAACGCTACGGTCAGCTGATGCCCGTAGTTTTCGGGACGGTGCAGAAACAATCGAACGGTCGCTATGCCCATATAAGGATCGAAGTTTGAAGTCGCGCGTAACGGCCGTTTGCGGAATCGACATAGTGGAGTTTTTGGGTCATCTCATTGTTTTTTCGCGCGTACAGGAGAATGGGACTGAGTAATGTGAGGCTGTGGTTGAGCGCGATGAGTAGGGTGACCGGGGCAAAATGGCATAGCGGAGCAAAACGGGACAGTGTGGGCCAAACTTAATCTTACAATAATTTTTGGATGCCCCATTTTGTCCCAACGATACATCCGGATATTTCAACCTGTTTTACCCCACGTACCAACATTGCCAACGTCCAAAAGTTATTCTAAAATTGGGTTTTGTCTCATTATACCGTTTTGCCCCACTATGCCATTTTGCCTCGCTCTCCCCTATGAAACTTTGTGTATTTTTCGGGCTCCCAATTCAGCTCGGTGCGTTCTTGGTGTTTAAGGTAACGATACCGATGCTCGGACACGACCCAGTCATCGGACGCTCCTATGCAAATTTATTTTATTTTATATTTTTTGCTACATTGTTTTTTACGGTATTTTGACTCACAGATAATTCATTTCGATTGCATTATACATTATTTGCGCAGCTAGAAAAAGAGATTATATTACGTTCACAAATCTTTGATTGGATATGGCAAAATAAGTATCAATTTAATATTAACAAATGTTAGTTATGCCAAACAAAATTAAATTTACTCAAAACAACGGTTATGCCAACCGGTCATTAAAAAAAAAAATTAATTGGTGTGGTCAAAAATTTCATACCGGTAACAAAACATTTATGTTGCCATATCAACCAAAGGATTTGTTAGCATTAAATGAACTCTTTCTCAGCGCGACGGTGGGTGGAGAGTCGCTCGTTCGTCTCCTCTCGCTGTTAGCGTTAACGGAGCACATCGAAGGGTAACTCGTGTGGCTGGTTATCGTATCACATAGTGCGCACAGTACACAGTTAAACCGTGCGCCCGTGTGCCTGTTGCCATTGTAAACCGTTTCGCCCTCGTGATTCCACAGTTATTTACGGTCAATCGAATAGTCATGGTAAGCGCGCGCTTTTATTATGTGTAAAGCAATCTTTTCAATCTTTGCCCCCCACTATTCTCTCCCCATTAAACTCCGATACGGACAATCAATTTATCCGTGCACGCGCATCACCGGTTTCAAATCCGTACGGAGAGTCAAAACCCGTGGGTCCTCTACAGCCCCGATGATCTCGAATGCCGAACGAAGTAACGCTGATTCATGGATCGCCCGACGCTCGACCCAAGATTTCATAATCTGTTTTCCTTTGTCACTCGATTAAAAGCGAATGAACGATGTTTTCTATAAATTCATGTGTACGCAACTTGGTCGCTAGTTTTTATTTCGAGGAAAGAAAGGAACACGTAGACATGTCCCACCCGATGGTATCGCTCTTCCACGTATTACCCGCACCTAATGCGAGAGTGATTTATTAGGGACGAGAAACGTCCGGGGCATCATCATGGTTTACACGCGTTTCCGTCCTCCGTTGCCCCGAGTCCCGAGAGTTCTTCCTCTTCTCCGGCGTACACACGAGAGCGTGGACCACCGCATAAGTCTGACGTATGCACTCCGGAGCCCGCTTGTCACGGAGTCTACTAATCCAGCGCGAGAGAGGGGACTCCGTATTTCGGTGAGGAGCGTTTATCCATAGAAAATCCACGGCGCGATGCGCGCCCGGGCGGAGACTGCACCCTCGTTCGACGACTTTTATGGGGGTTCATTGTGAGTCCGGAGCTTCTGCTTCTGCCGGCAACAGCACCAAATGGCGAAGGTCCGAAACGGGCCGACCGAACACCGGCGCGGACTCCGCGATTGTCCGGCTGTGGCGGAGCGGTGCACCGACCGCGGGTCCTTTTCGAAAAATTTCACCGCAGCCTCTTTAAACGCGGTTTTAATGATGCACCCCGGACAAAGGACACTCGATTCGGGTGTATCGCACAACGGCCACGGGAGTGAGACCCCTCTGAATGGACTCCTGATTAGGCAGTCTCGAGACTGCGATTTGTTACGCCGCGACAATGGATCCTGTAATGCGATAAACGCTCTTCCATCTCAGTCCTCCAGTCGATTATCCCTGTGGATCTCTACGTCGTAAAAAGTTTGCACTTTTTACAACAACTTGTTGTCCACGAAGGTTCACAATTTTTTATTTCCTAATTTTCCGATCGCACGGTCCGGCTCTAGTTTTACAAAAAGGTATAAATTAATTTATATATTCAAATCCGAACAAACGAGTTTCTCACTCATTTAACAAAACTACTCGGACTCGGACTTTACGAAATTATTTTTACTGTGTACACTGAGTCAGACTTCGTCTCCTTGCGGAGTTATCGGAATCTCCGGTCAATCTATTTTTATCAATTTTTTTTCCAGAGCAGGCAAAAAAATGTCTCCTCTAAAATGGACGGCGGTTTTACCCCGTTAGCGCCCGCGGTTCATCGATGTGCGACTCAATTTGATCGAAAATCGTTGTATTTTAGTCGGCAATGAAGTTTCCAATGAGCAATCGGGGACGAATGGTAAAACGATTGAATCAGTGCGGTACGTCGATCTTTCCAATAAAGCAATTTTAACGAGTGATAGGTATAATGCGCGTATAACAAGCGTCGATGCACGGGGGTCGATGTATTTCGCGTAATCTATTCGTCGCTGAGCGGCTAGTAATACGACCTTTAATCCGGCCGGAATCGCTCGTTGCACTCGCTGGATCAATTACAAATTTATAGCGCCTCGCGCTAGTGGGCGCGCAGCCGGTTAACTTCGTCGACTCCCGCTGGCTTTGTTTATTAATCACCGCTCGCTCGGCCTTTTGTTTCTCTGCGCTCGGTCGATGCTGCGCCGAGATAAGTCCTCGCGAGCGAGCAAGCGCGATAGCATTACCATTTCGTATACGCAGATGGCCGAAGGCCAATCGTATAACATACGATATGTAACGCGCGCCATGTGGGCCTGGCAAAACGATGAGACCATTCGCAAAAACGGGACTGCAGGCCGGAGCTGCACCTTGCCAGGCGGCACACTGCGCCCCGTCAAGTTCATTGTTCTCCGAAGCCAATTGTACTTGCGCGCGCTGCACTATGCGCCGAAGATTCATCAAGGGGAGACACGCGGCTTTTGCGTTTGCCGATTCTTCGCAAAGGTGACGTTTCATTACTCGGTTTCGAGAAGAGTCAGACATCGCAGTCACCAAAAAAGATTCCAGTTCACGGACATGGACAGGCAGACAGACGGAATGAGGAAACTACTTTGTTTTGCATTCCGGGACGTGTGAAACATGTATTTAGACCATATACGTAGATAGATTCGCGATGCTCACGACCGATGGTGGCGCTGGCAGCGGCTGGTCTCAAAGGAGACTCGTCTCGCTGTTGCCATATGTGTTTACATGGTGTTTAGGCTCTTTCGTCCCAATGTAGAAAATGCTTTGGAGATTATCGCAAATATATGCATTTGTGAATGGAGATATAATTTATTGGGTCCTGAGATAAATCACCTAAGGATCAGACAATACAAGTCAGTGAAAAGAATATGAATACAATCTTAGAACTAATATAAGTACAGTAGCTGTTCCAGACGGCGCGGAAGAAAATACAGAATAATATGAATAGAAGCGTAAAAAATATATTAATGAACAGAGTAAGAGTGTATATGTGTAAATGCGGAGATAAAAAATAAGAAGCGGTAATCATGGCAGAGATGGGCCGAAGAACTCTGATCGACGGCGCCTTGACAATAAATATATGTATACATTAATGTATAAATGTCTAATATGTGAGCAGGTCGTTAAATCATTGTATGTATCGACAATAAACGCACACTTACTGCTAATGGCCGAGATAACGTACAACTAGACATGTGGACAAAATTGGAATGCCTTGAATAAAAATGGATTAGATGCAGACACTTTTTGCGCTGGAGGGCATAGGGGAGAGCGGGGCAAAATGGGGCAACGGGGCAAAACGGGGTTTTGGGCAAAACTAAATCTTCCAATCATTTTTGGATCGGACAAGGTGGCAAAACTGAGCAGAAAAGCCTGATGTATCCGATCGGACGAATTTCGGTATCCAAAAATTATTGGAAAATGACGTTTTGCCCAAAACCCCGTGTTACCCCGTTGCCCCATTTTGCCCTGCTCTACCCTATATCTGATTGTCGATCGTGTATCATAAGACAGTAAGAATATTTCTTAAAAATATCATTGACAGAAGCAGAACGGCAAGAATGTATGGGTTTTCCATATGAAAAATGTAATGTTTTCCTTTGAATTTTATATGGAAATGAAATTTTATACGATCCCCCTTCGTGGCTGTACGCACGAGGCGACAGCTACCCCACCCTGTACCTACCCCCCGGTTTCCGCGTCTTGCAGGTAATTAGTGCGGGAGGGCGAGATCTGTTACGCGCCGTTATTTGTATATTGTCCTGCGCGCTCGCCCATTAGTATCACGTTGAATAGAAATATACACAGACAGTATAACGCGACTGTATACCGCACCCCGGTGCTATGCTCTTCCTCTCCCAGGCAGTACAATGGTACATTGTATCCAAACTTCGTATGAAAACAGATTTACGGGGCATCGGATAAGCCGACAATGGGAACCGAGAGAGAGAGAGACTGAAGAATCGCAGAAGGGGATAATTTTCGGACAAACTAGCTTGTATTTTCATAACGAGAAAATAAAATATTCTGAACATGTTTTCATTAAAATGTTGAAAAAAATGGTTTTCACCAAAACAAAGCTTCCCCTACAAGAAATCAAAAGAAAAAAATACTTTCCGCAAAAAAAAAAAAAAAAAAAACATCGAACCTTTTCGCCATGAATTTCGCGAGAATAAAAGGATCACGTTCGCGGTTATCCTAAAAACTTTATTTGACGCCGTTACTCGCCGAATCGAAAGAATTCTTTCACCTGTTGGGCTGACCATCTCGAATGCGCGAAGCCGGCTACGGGAGTATCGTCCCGTCGAGAGTAAGGTGGACGGCAGTCGAGTGCCAGGAAACGAGAGGGAAATTGCGCCGTGCCACGTAGTCCGTTTATGCCCCGAATCCATAGCAACGTCTTCTACGTGAGAAGTTTCACGAATGCAATCCATTCGATCGAGTCTATCTCGCCTCGGGTACCGCTATCCCAAGATGCTAATTTCATTCTTATGCTGTAGCAGCAGGAAAGTGGTGGGCTGAGGGGGGAGGACTATCAGCGAGCTGAAATTGCGAAAGGAAATGAACGAAACAAGTCGAAAGAGCCACCGATGCAAAGCGCAGTGAGAGACAAGAACAAACCCTCTTCTATGTATAATGAATATTTGATCGTTTTCACTTATCCCCCAACGTGACCGACCAAATCGGTTGAGTGCAGTTTAATACAGCGTCTGATATCAAAGATATTAGAGATTGATAATCGTGTCGGACGATCGAAGGCACTTTCGGCGAATTAAACGAAAACGGACCGCTGCAATCAATCCGTAGGGGACTTAGGGAACGTGTGTCGTCCGAAATGGCTATTACGATCCTATGGGCGTACACCCATCCATACACCGATGGTTCAGTGTACCAATGGTAAAGCATATTAGCCGTAGTATATGGGTGTATAATATCATCCATGAATCTAATCGACGACGTAGAAAGAGAGAGTCTGCGTTGGACTCCGGGGATATGAGGTATTTATACGGTAACTCGATAGCTATGTCGGTAGGTCGGAAAGGAGAGCTTAGTATGGATGCGTTAAAGGTTCGTGCGCAAAACACGGTGCCCTCCTGTTCCAGTGTGCACACGACGAATCGGGGGACCCCCGATCCTGCGGCACGTTCCGCCCCGTGCAGCTGCCACTACAAAAACAGTTGACATCTGTAAATCCATGCCAGGATCCATGCGTATGGACCGGTCGTGGTGTATACACATGCTCTCTTATACATATTTACATCCCTCCGATCATTCCTAAACGCCGGCCGCAAGGGACACCGGGGTTCGACCCGGAAAGTCGAGATTACCCTGCGAAGAGCTCTTGCTCAGCAATTCCGGACGATAGATACGGCGAACGACGCGCTGTGTCGGCTTGATTGTCCTTCCGATACACGCGTCGTGCCGAAACCTCGTTGTCCTTGTTCGCGAAACACTTTGGAGACACAACGCGATTACTCGGACACTGCTCATCAACGAAATGCTGAAGATCTTTTCTAGTGGAAGAAGGTTTGGAAAAAAAAATTAAATCGCGAGGTGAGAAACTTAAAATTTATAATACTCATGGGTTTTCCTCAACGGGTTTTTGTTTTTGGGTCCACAGAGTTACTTTTAGGTCAGCGCCATACATATTCTCTCCTATACATATTTACATCCCTCCGATCATTGCTAAATGTCGACCGCAAGGGACACCGGGGTTCGACCCGGAAAGTCGAGATTACCCTATGAAGAGCTCTTGCTCAGCAATTCCGGAAGATAGGCACCGCACACGCCGCGCTGTGTCGGCTTGATTGTCCTCCCGATACACGCATCGTTCCGAAACCTCATTATACTTGTTCGCGAAACACTTTGGACACACAACGCGATTACTTGGACACTGCGTGTCAGCGAAATCCTGAAGATCCTTTCCCGGGGGAGAAGGTTTGGAAAAAAATAAATAAATGATCAGGAAGCGATGTGAAAATGTATAATTCTCAAGGGTTTCTTATTTTTGGGCCCACGGAGCAACTCTTCAATCAAGGCCATATTGAATAATGACGCACGCCTTCGTACATTACTTCCCGGTAAGGAGTAAATCGTTTCGTCCAGCCATTACGGTCCGATTAAACGTCGCTACCTCTGTTCTCGGCTTCGCGTAATCGCAATGTTGAAGGCTGTGCGTGCGCCGCTGGGACGGACTGACAGGTACACGGAAGTGGCTGCGTGGCTCTTGTATCGTGACGCCAGGTTGCAGCAAGGAAACCGAGGGATTGAACGTGAACCAGCGAAATCGGTTCGCATGCGAGTTAAGATAATTAAATTCGATCGGCCCTGAACGATGGGCGGGCGAGCCTCGCGGGGGTCGAGGAATGAGCTGGAAGGAGGGCACACGGCCGAGGATGAAGGGTGCCCGAGGGCCTCTCGGGTGTCAAGCGCGAATCTTTCTTTGATATTCGACGACACCGGGAGCGCTGGCTGTCTGCGAGGAGACGAGAGCCAGACCTGCGAGACAAGTGGGGTAACTCCGGGTCGTCTGTGAAATACGCAATTTGAGATTTAATTAGCGCTAATGCCACATAACGGACAGAGCTTGAAGGGTCCGTCCCCGGTGTTTACTGCGAAGAGTTGAGGTACATATTCCGGCGAATTAGATAGATCGGTATTGTTCCAGAAGCCAATATACCGGCCGGCGGGGAAACGCGGCGAAACATTTGATTGGATGGCGAAGGGCTTCAGAAAATTGAGAGCGCAGCGAGGTAGGGAAATGAGGAGGCTGGAATGAGAGGGCTTTACTGGCACGTGCCGGTCAAGACGGATACCAATTACGGATGCCTCTCTAGTCGCGGGGCACACTGTCGGGTACGAGCGGTTTCGGAGTTTATGTTAAATTAAGGTCGTCTGGCTTAAAACTGGGCATCCGATTTCCGACAAATTCGTAGGTGTCCGGTTAAAATTACCGACAACCATTCGTGTACGCATTGAAATATTGCTCCACCGAAATTTTTTGTTTCGAAACAAATTGGTTGTATCCGTTCGACTCTCGCCTTACGAAGCGCGCGCGCTACTTCTATTACTCAGCGCTAACGCGATGACTCTCGCTTTTCAGAGACGCGAAGAAGAGGCGGAGAGTCGGCCGGTTTGTCCGTCGGAAAGACGTGATCCGAAACAGATGTGCCAACCGGCGAGAGAAAAGGAGAATACGACGTGGTTATTTGTACCGATGTATCGTGTGGGCAGCATAGCTGACCTCCGCCCTCGGAGGAACTAAGCTTCCTCGGAACACATGCGGAAACGAGGTCGCTGAGAAAAAAAAATCTTTCGTTCCCTCGTTTTTTTTAGCGAATACAATTTCTTCGATTTCGCCGATACTCCGTAAAATCCGATCGGATTTTCCATGTGTAGATATATCGGTGCCATTGTCGCGCCAACGTGACTTCGCTTTATCGGGCGAATTTCCTGAATACGTTCCTGTTTATCGGGTCAACGGGTGCAGCCACTTCCGGACCTGATCTAAGCCGTGGCAGTGACATAGCGGAAAGAAGATTCCGCTGAGCCCTCCTCGAGCCGAGAAATAACCAGGACCATCCCTTCGGATCCCGCCGGACGAGTCCCCCGACTAGCGCTCGTGGCGAACGCAAAGAAACCGAGGAGAGAACTTTCTCGGTTACTGTGTAATAACTGTGTAACCCCCCTTCGTCCTATATGGGAATAAAAACCACTTCTCTCGCGTCACCTGTTCTACGCTTTTCCGCAAAAAAAAAAATAATAAAAAAGACGAGAGGAATGGCGAAGGTAAGCGAAGACTGTCGGTCCTCACGAGCGTTGACGCGAAAGAGGCAAAAAAATGTGTCGAGTCGGCGGTGAGGTTCCATCACTCTCGACACAAACTCGGGGTCATTCAGACCCTAAGTAGATAATAAAAGAGGACCCAAGAGTCAACGTGGTGTAATATAACTTTTGACTCGGCAGAGAGTGGAGAGTAATATTTCAGTCTCGTGAGGCAAATTCGTCGGATGGTCGAGGGGTACGAGTTTTTATTTTTTAAGTCTGTTATAATCCAGAGATTGCGCATGCGATATAGTTTGCGGCGCAGCGTTGGGGGATGAGGGATGCCCACGCCCGAGAACGGACAGATTCTCGTGGAGAAATCAGGTCACGGCGGGGTGGATGAGGAGGAGAAGAGGGAAGGTCCTTTTCGTTACTTCGCTCGTTGAATTAGCCAAACTGTAAGGATAACGAGCGAACGTCGGCTATGAAAGAATTTTCCGCCGGCAACAGGCGCACGGCCTAACAAGTTTTACCCCGTCTGCTCGGCGGCGTCGAGAGTGTTCGTGCAATACGGAGAGTATTGCACGCACCTATCGCAAAAAATTCTCTCCACCCGCTGGGAAATGGAATTCAGTTTAGAATTTTGCAAAGTGCTCAACGTTGACATGTACACATTTTTTTCTCTCTCCGTGTCATGCCCCGCGCACAGCGTAGAACGTAGTCGAGAAAAAGTTGGAGCAAGTTGGCTCTTCATCCTTTCGTGAAAAATGATACGGAATGGCGAAACGCCCTTTAACCCCGAACTCGATCTTGGGGAAATATGTAAATGTCCCCAGAGACGGTTTCGCTGTGCGCATAGCTTTCGGCCCACCGGACTTTCGCCCTGACTTTTGGATTATATTCCAGCAGGTGCATAGTCGAGTATTCACAGGCACATTCGTGTCCTGCCGGGTCGTGGGACCGCGACCGTGCGATATACATTCTGCGGAGGAGCGCAAGAGGGAGGGTTCTCTACTGCGAGTTCTCGACGTGTCAGCAAAATAGTTACTCTGCTCCCGACGGTATAACTCTGGTCTCTGGCCTCTGCCATTCTCCTCGACGGTGTCCATTAACTCATCCCTCAACCGGAATAACTGTTCTCTCTCGTTATAATACTTGTGGCGCATCGGCTTGACCGCTTTTATTACAGTCATATGCATATACAAAAGTTTGGCGTGTGTACTTTGGCTCTCTCGCAGGCACTCACAGAGATTCGACACGAGTCGAAAAAACCTATTAGTACATACGGGGCATTCCATACCAGTTCGACCTGGGTTAATCCTTCACAGCTTGGATTGGGTCCGCGATTTTTTATATGAATGAACTAACTCTCAAAAGCACTCTGGTTTTTTTATCAGATTAAAAAAATTGTTTATCATTATTTCAAAATCTGAAAAAACTTGTGTCATATATAAACATTTTTAAGATTCGAGTCGGCGTGAGTCGCCTTGGGTTATCACCATGGGTTGTCGCTTGACCATTTTTATATGTAACACTGCATTTTGAAGAATTTTTTCAAATAGTTCTGAAAAGTTTTTTTTTTATTTTACCCCATAAATCTAAGTTGATAACCCGTAATCGAATGATTTTTTCTATTAATTTTGTTCACTGTTATTTTTTTTAATTCGAAAAAACTAGAAGGCGACGCCACCCCACTCCGGCTCAAATCTTAATTTTTTATCATATATGACACAAGATTTTTCAATTGTGGCGATCAATAAGTTCGTTTTTGTAATCCTAAATAATTATAAAATTTTTTGTTCAAATCTAATAAAAAATTTGCATGCATTTGACACTTAGTTTAGGTATATGAAAATCGTGGACGCAATCAAAGATGTGAAGGGTCGAAATGGTAGGGAATGTCCCATATATATAACGACCGAGTAAAATAAAAAGGGATACGGATTATAAAAATATCTATAGGCGGAATGTTTATTAGCAGGAATAGGAAATCGTAATCGTTACATAGCCATCAATACGTCTGGTCGTTTTAAAGTCCCGGAAGAGACTGTCGGTACAATCTACGATCGCCACGAAGTCGATCGTTTGTTCGTGCGTCAAATGTCAGGCTGTTCGAGCAGTACGTCATGAGTCTTGGCCGAGCTCACGGATCGATAAATCGTCTATCCTATCGGGCGTGCGATATTCGTTACAGTATATCTATTGTATAATACAACTACGGTTTTATTTTTAATAAATGTTACAACCGACGCATCCAATTGAAACCGCAAGTATTTCGAAAACCATGGGTGCGACGCTTTTGAGAGCGTGAAATATCAGTCTGGCACGGGTCTCTTTGCTCTTTGTTATTCGAAAGGAAAAAGGGCTTTACGGAAAAAGCGACGAGACCACCGTTGAGGTTCGTTACCGGTTAGCACGGTCTCGGACGCGTTGGGACTTCAGCTGCGAGAGAGGAACGCGGCTGTGGCCGAGGCGACAGTTAACGGTGTAGACCGTCGTAAGAGAAGCACAACAAAACTGCGAAAGAGCAGAGCACAGAGTAAAGCAACGGCGAAATCGAATCTCCGAATTTTGGGAAGCCGCTCACGTAGGTCGTCGTGATTTTCAATTAACGAAAGGAGCCACAGCCGGACTCAGAGTCTTTCAAGAGTCCTGGCGCGATGTCCAGGGCTGTGGACACCGGGCACGTACAGACACGGGACCAAAAATAAAGAATCAACAAGCCTCAGGCGCCGCACTCCACAGCATCCGGGACCAGATTACGCAACCCTCTCCCCGCTTCAAGTTACCGGTATATCGAAGGTCTATGAAGCTGGGCTTTCGAGTGCGAAATATCGAAATGAACTATTCGGCAGAACCCGCATCGTTTTCGACCAGAAAAATAAGATGCAACTTTCGGAATCGTCGATGTATGAGAGACCGAGAGAAAGCTAAATAATCTTGTGAACTTTATCTTTTTTATAAGAAACTTTTATAATTTTATTGCACTAGAAATTATAGTACACGTCTTGTTTATCACGAGTTGCTTATCGCTGTTGCTTCGTGTAAGGCTACGCGCTCCGCATTACCTTATTTTCACATGCGTCTGTTACGTACGCCCTAAATAATAAGTGCGTGTTAATCGCGATTAAAATCATAAATCCATAGATGTATGAATAAAATTGCCTAACTGCCGCTGGTCATGATAAATAGATAGTTAGATATTTTATTGTGTACTGGGACGAATCCCCTAAGTATCAAGCAGTGCAAAAAAGCAACAGTATAATGCAGATATTTAATTACCTAGACCAAATCATAGGTTTATAACTAAAACCTGAGTAGAGAGCCCAATATTCGAGCATGCGCCGCGTTACAGAATTACAAGCGGGGATGATGACACAGAACTACGTCGATTATCATCCGAATAAAAAGTTCAATTACAATCCTCAACTCATTTTATTCATTATCTCATAAAAGTGGCAGCAGGTGCGTCTATTCTTGTAGATCTATTCGTGACCGTAGTCACACCATATCGATCACACCCGCAAAGTGAGCCCACGTTTCCACCGCGAAGCGTGGCCTCCGGAATTCTCCTCTGAATTACAAAAGGTCAATGGAAAAAAATAGATGTTTAAAAATAGTCCGAGAAAAAGTTAACAAGGTCCTTGGAGTCTAAACTCGTGGTGTATACTGGCGATAGTCGGTTGCGCGTGGTTACATGGGAATTATAATAGCGCGATAATTGATCGTGGCGTGCACCAGCCAACTTTATCGTCCCACGCGGCCGCGAACCTGCCAACACAGAGGAGCCCGGTTCGTCGTCATACGGCAAATCGCGTTGCACGCGGTGAAACAGCTCCGACTCCGCTGGATGCCGAGGATCGATAGTTCCGGATCGACGAGTTACGAGTTAATTCCCCACTCACATATTTACCGTCGAATTAATCAAGCCTCACAAAAGCGGTCAGCCCCGCCGTACCGCAAGGTTTCCCAACCGGCAGCCCCGGCGAGAGATGATCGCGGCCAGGCCGCTCACGTGGCTCGCTGGATATATTTTTGTCGTACTTCCGGTTATTTACGGAGGGAAGTTTCCAATTGTTTGACCAGTCGGTCCATTTCCGGTTAAGCCCTTCACTGAAGCGAGCTCGTCACGCTGCCAAGTCTCCGCTATGCCGCTGATGCTTCCCTTTCGCTCCCGTTAGCGATTCCCGGTATCCTGGATATAGACCCTGCAGCGGTGCCCACCTATGCCGGTAATACTGTCGATGGTACTCTCGTACGTGTGTTCCACCTCTGCTTCACGGCATTCCCAGGCAAACGGCTCCATTCCACGTTCAATTTATTTCCGATAAAGGCAATTACTATATTTCCGCGCAACTTCGTACGCACGTATGGACCGTCGAGCGCGACCATTAAAAAGGTTTTAATGATTCGTATGAAGCATGGCCAACGTGCAAATTATGCGGGAAATTCATCGTGTTCGACATCCCTCGTTGTTGCACGAAAAAAATTGTATACATTATACGAGTTAAAAATCAGAGTAATACGCGTCGACGAACTGTTTTAATGTCCAGCAGAAACCTCACTCGTGCCAGACTTAACGTCGTTTCACGTATAGCACGACTCAACTATGGATCACTATACACACGCAAAATTATATAACAAGTAGAGCCAAAATAAATACGCGGCATCCGGAACCCACGTAGATTGAATCATTTCAATTCTCCCTCATTATGATACTTTGCGGTTTTTTTACCGTGTGAGCTGCGTTTACCTTCAATAATTTCGGGCATATTTTCTCGTGGACCATGAAAATGGCTCAGCGAACTTCTTTGGTACCAACGTTGATGTGCACCAAGCATGGACCGACGGGGGGTGGGGGCGGAGTATTTTGTAAATGCGAAAGCGATCCTCTAGTGCTCTGAACGGGGAATTCAGCCGGAACACCGGAAGAGTGTTCGTGAGCTTGCGATATTAAAGGCGAAATATAATAACGTTTTAATTATTTTATACGTACCAACGGTGAGGCACTAGCGAATGTATGAGAACTCCGTAAATGAATGAATTAATGAAATGGTGTATTATGCCATATAGCTCGCGGCTTATGAGGATAATATTTCAATTAACCCTGGAAGAACCCCACACATGGGTAGGGTGGACCCGAGACATTTCGATAAAATCTTGATTTTAAACAAATCTCCGAGGTAAGTCCTTTTCAAATATATGAAATATATATGTAATAAAAAAACCATGCATATGTCGGCATGCCACGCCAGCAGTTCGACGGAAGTTGGAAAGGATAATGAGCATTTAAAACGTTTCAGCACTGCGAAACTCTACTTCATCCACACTGAGAGAAGGAACTCGGAAAGGCTACCAAGTTATATGATAAATTTTGACCAGGCAACATGGTACCCCAGCAGCACACTAGCGATATGTGATATTTTCACAGGGTCTGTAGTAATTTTTACCCAAGCCATATCGTAATTTTTTCCAGAAGGCAGGCTGGACATTTTTTATGTATCCGGTAGAGAATTTCGTGGATAAAACAGAATTTCGTGAATAAAAACTGAAAATCTCGTTGATCAAATTTTGTTATATATGAATACATAAAATCAAGATTGATGGACATAATATACCGGTATAACTTACAAACGTACAACAAACGGTTCACGTGCGCGACAGTTAAGAACTTATATTCCAAATAAATACCGGGACACTCGGCTAATGTCTACAATAGCAAAAATTTCCATATATTCTAGCAGAATACGTTAAGTTTAAATGAATGTTTGCCAGGATCTCGCTGTAGATCTTACATGCTTGAAAGTTCTGTCGATTTTCACCAGATTTATCTCACTGTATGTCGCTTATCTCACTGTAAATGCGCCCAACAAAGTTATTTTTTCCATACCACATATTTAAAAAAATCCTCGATACCAATGAATTTTCCCCTCTCAAAAGTATCGGTAAATATCTCGATTTCGCTATCTGAAGTGGTCATTCCAGCCCCACTCGAGAAATCTGTGGAAAGTTCCAGAAAAGCGCGAAGACCCGTAGAGCCAAGGGAGACGAAGAATGCGCTCTTGCGTGTCTGTTCAAGGAGAGTGCAACATCTGTTAGCGTTGCATCAAAGCCACGGGCTCGAGGATTCCCCATTGGCCCCGTAAACGAGAGACAAGAGTCCACGGAGTAAAAGATCTCGGCCTGTGGAGTTTCACAAGACACGACGAAACACTCGAGTGCGAAAAGGCTGTTCCAGGGGGTTGCATCGACGACAAGACTGACGAATGCCGGCCACGTGAAGATGCGTCTCCGACATCGGCAGCGTAGTTCGGAAAGGAAAAATCGTGAAAGCCAAGGGAGAACGCGGAGTGAGAGAGGCTGGCGAGACAAAACGAGAAATCGAGAAAGAACTCCGGGGCCAGGATGGATAGTCCTCCACGTTGGTCCCGAGTCGCCGAGTGACTCGACGGAACGGCTGCCCGTCGCAATAAATAAAGGGACAACCACTTATCCGTCTTCGAATATAACTTGGATCCACTCCAAAACGCCGTGACGATCGAACACCCGGCTGTACAGAAAGCTCGGGCCTAGCCTCGGTGAGCGCGCTGCAGTGCAAGCCATCCCCTTAATCACGGACTTGCTTTAATAGCAGAGCAACGGCGGAGGCCACGGATGTCAGTTCGAGTGGCAAGAGCTAAGATCCGTGAATACGGTAACACGGCGGCGAATATCGACGTATCGATTTTGTTCCGCCTTTCCCGTAATGGGATAGTTAAAAATTCAGTACCCAATTTTTAGCTTCAAAGTTTATTGGAGCCCGGTAATTTTTAGTTTTCCCGTTTATTCACGCGACTCTGAGCAATCCACTTATACCTGTCGCGTGAATAGGTTTCAAAGAGTGAGAGAATTATATAGAGCAACAAAAAAATCAAAAAAATACAGCGAGGCACGCGGTAGCAGACCGTGAACACGGGGTTCTGGCCGTCCGCCACGGTCAATAGCCTGCCCGCTCACCAGTTAACATGTGAATCTCTCGTCGACACTGCCAATACAGATACTGTGTACGGATGTTATCGCGCTCTATTCGTCGCGACAATGCGTGCGGAATGGTATCCACCGTATATATATAATCGAGAGTAAAAATCGCGCACCGGGGGCACGGCACCGTTCGCGCGGACGCGTGGCTCCGCCATCCGTAACCGATATAGTTGCATACTGTACTATTCGAAAATCCCAGAGAGTTTTGTCGCTTTGGTGGGAATCCGCGCGAGAGTCCAAGCCTATTTGCGTACCGACCGCTTGACAAGCCAATTTGTCGTTGTCACTTCCAATCTCGAATCGGTAGCTCGGCACTGTGCTCGCGCCTCCGTGCATCTGCCGGAATGCACAGCGTCGACCCGGTACCGGTTTCGCTCGCTGGCTAATAAATTCATCGCGCGCCCAGGCCGCGATCACCCGCGTAACTTTTCTCGGTCGTGTGCGCGATGCGAAACCCGGCCGCGCGGCCCTATACCGATCGGCATTAACGAAAAATGCAGTTCCCCGGTCGCCGCGGAGATTCGGCCGACGAGACTCCGAAAATCGAAACAGTTTCGGCCGATTGAACGTTCGGGATCGAACAACACAGCGGGCTGCACGTATAGCGCGGCAGAAGAGTCGTTCGTGTACGTGCACGTGTATAGGTACTCGAACCGGACACTCTGCCGGATACATGGAAGATTGATTCCCCGCTGGATCTCTCGACGCTCGATCGAACACGCTTTTGCAATCGGAATCACGCGCCTGTTGTTTGCTTTTTTCGACCACTTCCCCCCCTCGCCCCTCCGCCGATTCTAATACGTACGGTGTATGTAGGCTAGAGAGGGGAAAAAACAGTCCCAAATGACATTGCATCGAACAGTGGCAACAAAAATCGACGACCTAGTGCAGATCTTCGTGCAGCGTTGCAACTAGCTGAATCCCACGAGTATTTTTGCATGTGCATCGATACAGACAGATCGTAAAATTTTGGTAATCCAATATTTTTTGAATCCTTCGATTAGAACTGTTTGTGATTCAGATGGCGCGACGCACTGCGCGTACGTTTGAAGGTGCCTGACAAAGAAATTACAATAATTCCAGAAGCTTCCGGCTGAGGAGCCAACGTGAGTTGCAACTGCGACGTTCAATGAATGCAAATCCCCGATGGTATGTATGGTTCATGAATGAGTCTAATACTAAACAGAGTATTACAGTATATCGCGCCGGTATTAGCACAATAATTCATGGCCTATGATACACATCGCTCTCTACCCGTCGCGCGGTCATGAATAGGTAAATGCGTTCTACATAAATACAGGATATACGGAGTGTGTTTTCCATCAAATTATAGGTATTACGATAATTATACATTATCCGCGAGGCAGAGAGGTACGCATACGCCCGACATGAGTAGACGTCATTACGTTACCGAAGCACCGGGTGCACATACATATAACGTGTACTCACTGCGTGTATATTCGTTGCGAAAGAGGCACGCGCTCTCGGATCGCGCCGGCGAAAGCCATTCATTCATGATCGAGTGTACGACCCCGGCGAGCCGAACGAACAAGAGATATTCGGTTCTCGGCTAAGTGCCGTAATAACTATCACTACACACTCGATTCCCAAACGTGCTCTCGCCTAATCCACGGGATTTCGCTTCTAGACAAAACACAATTAGGCCAGCCCGGTGACTGGAGTATGTGGAGAGTTACACAGGGGGAAAAAAGTTTTCTGACTCTGGAGCACACTCGCGGGCGATAAAATTTCACCCTAGGGCTCGGGCGAGCGTTTCACTAAGATCACCGACATGGCTCCCGCTAATGCCGTTAGTCTTACAGCTTTTGATCGTTACGATGACAAACCTACTCATGATAAGATGATATTGTACCAGTGTTATCATCGGTTTTACTATTTTTGCAGTGTCTTTGATACTTTGACACATGGAAAAAGAAACTGCGGTCTACACGAATGCAGGATATATGGACTATGTTTTCCATAAAATTACAGGTAGGCAGTCACTTTTAAAAATCGAAATAGACAATTAATCCACTTGAATTTGGTCCCGAAAATACTGAATGTTTATTTCGATTATATTTTATATTTCGCAAATCGGCTTTTACCAGGGTTTTTTTTTCTCAATTATTATGACCGTTCCAATTTGCAAACCGATGAAGTTACTGTAGTTTTTTTTCCATATTATAAATCTTCATGAAGATCATTTTATTTTGGGCGAGAATTGAGTTCTCAATTATACAAATACGCGCGAAACACCGGATGAAAAATTTCGTTGATATTTCGATCGGTACGTTTAAAAAACTGTAAAAAAAATATAAACATCGCTTCATGGATTGGCTCTTCACGGTATGCGAGAAACCCTGCAATGAGGTATTTTATCAATAAAACATACCCTCGTAAATACACGGTGAAAATATGAGATTCCTCGCGAGCCGTAGTAAAACGCTCACGGGTATATTCCGCAAGTCGAGCACCCTCGTCCGTGCTGAGTATATCCTGCAACAATTTTCAACGAGCGAGGCACGAGCGGTATGTAATTTGAGGACGCGTATTCACGGTTAGCAGTTGTAAAACTCTAAATCATTTCTCTCCGCACGCCCAAACAGAGTCGTCCCCGATATTAAACGCGGCGCTATATGTGTGTCTGATGGCTCGGTCGTGCAGCGTGACTCGTTCGACGAATTTATCGGTTGTTGCGGAGCAACGTCGGGCTAAGTGTTGGTGGAGTACTGTCAACCGGAACTTTAGGCAGGATCGGAACTCGTTGCCGGGGGTATCCATACCCGGCACTGTACTGAATGGGCACTTGGCTGGGAAACCTATGGAATAACACGCATGCCGAGACCGGCTCATCGGAAATGACACCCGGAACAATTTACTCGCGGGCCCAGCTTCCACGGGCAGCGTCACTGTCGCGTTAGGATAGGTGCGAAATTCGGACAAAGCCCAGTCGAAGAGAGTCACAGCGAAATCCATGGTCACTCGACCGTTCGACCGTCCATGCAGCCGGGCAACCGAGGAGCTTTAACTTGTAGTAACAAATTGATGCAATCAAGGACCCGCGCTGCACATCGGTCGAGCGATGTAGACTATATACTCCATGCGACACAACCAGACGTGACGGGAGGGGGGGGGGGGGAGGATGAAAACGATCGAGGTTGCAGTTCCAGTTGCAGTTGCATTTGCACTGGGCACGATAGTCCAGTATGTACCACCGCGACTAGTTTAACATGATTGGGTACGCGGTGTACTCGGCAGTCCGAGAACTGTCCTCCGTCAACCGGGAACACGACCCTATAAGTGCTGTATGCTTGACGTACCTGCGCTTCGTTTCCATTCCTGCCTCGGTGAAACTCACACCTCGGTAACTGTTCTAAATTGTATCTTAATCGTATTTCGAGTTACTTTTATTGATGTGGAATACGGGATAAGGCATATGCGAGCTGAGTTCCACTTCTTCTGTTATTTTCAGATTAAACTTTAAGTGTTCGATTAATTAAATTAATTTGCAAGTCCATTTTAAATTCGAACCGCTGAATTTTTTTTTGTTCTTATATTTGATGTATTATTGTAGTTTTTATTGTATTGTATTATAAGATCTATGTTCTTGTTTGATATTTTTGTTCCATGAATCTTAATCTCGGCAGTTTTGTCTTTTCCAATACTATTATTTGGATTTTGCTTGGGATAAACAAATAAGAATTAACATTGTGATACGCCACACAATTCATTCATTCGAATTCATTCGCGATTCATTCGAATCCCAACTAAACATTCGGTTCCTTCGGTAAGTTGAAGCATTGTAGAATACGGTATAAAGCATGTGAGCTGAGTTCCTCTTCTTGAGTTATTTTCAAATTAATCTTGAAGCCTTTAATAAAATAATTTAATTTGCAAGCCCGTTTTAATTTCAAACCACTGTATTTTTATTTATTTATTCTCATGTTTTATGGTCTTATGTTTTATTTATTTTTATATTTTATTGACAACCGACAGCGGTGGATGCGCGGTTGGCGCACGACTCTGGTGGTCCCCCAAGTCAAGCTGATTCGTTCGCGGTCAGTACTTGGATGGGTGACCGCTTAGC
>JAPYZD010000515.1:0-44312 GCA_030522725.1 Ichneumoninae sp. B BG-2022a
TAATTTTTTTGATGAATTTGTTAATAACATTTTGCAATTATTATTATGCAAAATTAATCTTCTCAGTACCTTTAGTATACATGATTTTTTTCAGATTTTCACCCCATCAAGAAGTACTTGCAATTTTCTGTTATTGTTGTCGAACTTATACGAAGTCAGCGCGCAGCGAGACTCCCTCCTTAAAGACGGGGAAAAAAATCGGTAGCGCGCGAGCGAGGTCGGAACGAGCATTGAGGAATCTTCTGTTTTTGTCCGCCGACCATGTCGGCAGAAGTACAAACTCACGTTGGGGATAAAAAGTACTTGACCTTGGCCCAAGGCGTGCGGATTGAATACAACTATGTATGCGATATTGATCCAGTTGCAGTTTCCTCGATAACTGAATTCCTTTTTTTCTATTTATCGTTCGCAGCCGAGCTATGACGGTAATCGCAGACGGGACTCAGCTGGATCTGCGGACGCCCATCCAGCAGTTCTATTCCGGGCAGAATATCTTCATAACAGGTATGATTGATTGTGCAAGAACAGTTTTCCCGCTCGTCGATTGAGTTTTTGCAATTTAATGCGCAACTTAATTGCCCTTCCGTTACATTCAAGGCGGGACGGGATTTCTCGGCAAGATACTGATCGAAAAGCTACTGCGATCGTGCCCGGACATATCGTCGATTTACATTCTGATTCGACCGAAGAAGAACCAGGACGTTCACCAGAGGCTCGAGAATATCTTCGACGATCCAGTGAGTACGAAAAATATCGTGGGGAAAAAAGACCAATCGGATGAATGAAAGGTAGGAAAAAAAATCGTTTCTGGTTTTTTTTATCTTTTTTTTCTCTCACTCGAAGATCTTCGAACGCATGAAGAAGGAAGTGCCAAAGTTTCGTCACAAAATCGTCGAGGTGAGAGGCGATTGCGGATCTCCGGGTCTCGGAATCTCGGCATCCGACAGGGAACTGCTTTTGTGCGATATATCTGTCGTCTTCAACGTTGCGGCGACCGTGAGATTCGACGAGAAGCTCAAACAGGCAGTGACTATTAATGTCGGAGCCACCAAGGAGGTCCTGGAGTTGTGCAGACGCATGCGAAATCTTCGAGTAAGACATTAATAATGCCATTTTTGAGTTATTAAAAAAAACATTATTTAAAAAATTGTCGCTTTATCAATGAGGAATTTTTATCGCGACGTAAACGAAAAAAAGCAGCAAGGAGATTTTGAAACTGTGCAGACGCATGCAAAATCTGCGAGTAAAACACAATTGCCATTTTCAAAATAATTAAAAAAATTTAATCATCAAAATTTATAATCATCAAATTCTCTATCAATGAGAAATTTTTTATCGCTACGTAAACGAAAAAAAGCGGCAAGGAGATTTTTGGAGCTGTGCCGACGCATGCAAAATCTCCGAGTAAGACATTATTGCCATTTTCGGGTTAATAAAAAAAAAAAATCTTTAAAAAATGGTCACTTTATCAATGAGGAATTTTTATCGCGACGTAAACGAAAAAAATCAGCAAGGAGATTTTGGAACTGTGCAGACGCGTGCAAAATCTCCGAGCACGACATCATTGCCATCTCCAATATAATAAAAAATATATATATTTTAAAAAATGTCGCTTTATCAATGACGAAATTTTATCGCGAAGTAAAGGGAAAAAAAGGAAACCAATTTGTTTCGGGAATATTCCAGAGCGCGCTGACGGCTCTCCTATGGGACAATAAACATCCAGAATGTCTTTTAACAAACCATTTCTTTTTTTCCAGGCCGTAGCCCACGTCTCGACCGCATACAGCAACTGTAATAGAAAGGAGATAGACGAGAAATTCTACGATCCAACGGTGACGGGTAAGTCGACAAAGACAGCGCCGCGACCAACAGCCATAAACTTTCTAACGGCTCGGCTCTAATACACGTTATGTCATCTCAGGTGACAACATAATACAGTTGGTGCAAAGCCTCGACGATGGGAAGCTCGAAGCCATAACCGAAACTCTTCTCGGTGACTTTCCAAACACCTACACGTACACCAAGTCCATAGCGGAACAAGTGATACAGCAGCACGGAAAGGATTTGCCTGTGGGGATATTCAGACCGGCCATAGGTGAGCAAAGATTCATTTAATCTGCTCTTTGATACTCGGTCGGTAAAAACGCAGGGATCGTCAAGTCGATGTATCGGCCTTTTTTTCAATTAGAAACAAATCTCTCAAGGTAAAAGTACCAGTGGCCGCACACCTAAGGGCGAAGTCCCAGTTCGCGTACATGCATGAAAAATATTCATATACATATACATACATAAAAAACACTAGGACGTTTATCTTACAGAGAAGATTCAACGCATGAGTTAAGTGTCGCATGTATCGTTAAAGTACTTATGTCGAGTAGGCAATCCAAAGTCATGTGCATTAACTTTTGACGTGTTGTAATTTAACTATCAAATTTTATTTGTAAAAAATCTCTAAGGCTTTTACCGACCATTCGAATGAATAATTAGATCTTGAAAATCGGTCTTTTTCATGGATCATTAAGTCAATGTATTGGCATTTTTTTTCTTCTGAATTCGTCACTAACCTCCTCGTAAGGAGGAGATCGGCGCATGGATAAAATTGCATGGATCATTAAGTCAATGTATTGGTATTTTTTTTCTTCCGAATTCGATAGTAATCTTCTCGCAGAGAGGAGATCGATGGATAGATAAAATGCATGAATTAAATCGCATGCATCGTTAAGTCAATGTTTTGCTATTTTTTTTCTTCCGAATTCGACAGTGTATGAGGAGATTGCTGATCTCCTCGTACATAGACGATTCAACGCATGGGTAAAAACGCATGAAACACTAAATCAACGTATTGATATTTTTTTTCTTCTGAATTCGTCACTAATCTCCTCGTGGAGAGGAGATCGATGCATGGATAAAACGCACGGCTAAAGACGCCTGCATCGCTGAGTCAATGCGTTGGAATTTTTTATTCCAAATACCGATACATTACACCACACCCAGAAAAAAAATTTATTTGACAGCCACCGTTTATTTGATTTAAATAAATATTCATTTAAGTTAAGTAAATAGTTACTTAAAATAAATAAATATTTATTTAAATCAAATACATTTTTTACTTGAACCAAATAAACGGTGATTGTCAAATAAATTATTTTTCTAGGTGCAATTGGTATTTTTTATTCCAAATTTAACATTAATCTTCTCGTACTGAAAACGCATGGATAAAAAGGCATGGATCGTTAAGACATTGTATCGGTATTTTTTTTTCTCTGAATTCGACAGTAATCTCCTCGTACAGAGAACCCGTGGAGGGATGGGTCGACAACGTTTACGGACCAACAGGCGCTCTGGTAGGCTGCGGAGCTGGATTAATCAGAACTCTCAACATCGACGACGATTGCGTCGCCGAATTGGTACCCGTAGATTTAACGGTCAACGCTCTGATCGCGACTGCCTGGGACATAGCCAATAACAAGTGAGCCTTCGTTATCATAACGCGCGTAGTGAAAACAATGTTCAAAGATTTTTAATCAAAAGAGGTGAAAGCGAGTTCGTTAAACTCGATAGACTCATCGGCAAAATGATTTTTCAGTTACGAGAATAATTACCTTGAGGCGGATAGTCAAATTTATTCGTAGAACTGGTTTGCCTTTGCATTACGCTGGTCCGTCCGCGCATGGCGACGCTCTCGACCCATTCCTCCTGCGATTTTATAGAACCAAAAATATCGACCAAACGTCGAGCCAACATTCACAGACTCTCCCTCGTTAATGGATTCAGAAGATTTTATTAACGGCTATTTTTTTATTTTGCTTCCTCATACAGGAAGCTTCGTTTTCGTAAAAAAAAAATCAAGATTTTTTATCTCGAGATAAAAAACAAAATAATAAAATAATAATAATAATCAATCAAGTTTTAATCAATTTAAAAACAGACTTGATGAATACTTGTCTACCTAATGTAAAGTACAAGATGCATATATTATAAATTGTAAACTACCTTTCTTTAAATATTAATAATAATAATAATAATAGGAATAATTTATGCCGAAGCTACGGTTCGACTATACCGCCTATTATTTTTAGGAACGAGGCTGCGACTCCACCGATCTACAATTACCACTCTTCGTGGGGCAAAAGTTTCACGTGGGGAAGATACGTAAATCTCGCGTTCAAGTACGGCAAGACGATGCCCAGCGCCAGAAGTATTTGGTGCTACAGCATGGTAACAACAAAGAACTATTTCCTGTTCTACATTCTGAGCATTCTTTTGCACATAATGCCAGCCCTCATTATCGACATTGGCCTCTTCGCCGTCGGACAGAAGCCCAGGTAGAATTAAAAATATGAAATAAGAATCCGAGCTAGTGCCACGGATTTTCTTTATTATAATTTTTATTATATTGATTATATAAAAAATTGTATTAAAAATTATTATTATATTTTTTCTTTTTATATCTCCAGGGCCCTAAAGATCTACAAGAAGATCCACAAATTCTCAACGGTGACGACCTACTTCAGCACACACAAGTGGAATTTCGGTTTCGCCAACACGAAGAGCCTCTGGGAAAAATTATCGTCGGAAGATCAAAAGTTATTCATGTTCTCGATGACGGACTTCGATTGGGAGGAGTACATGCGGAAGTGCATAGTTGGCGTGAGGTTGCACATATTTAAGGAAGATCCGAGCACGATTCCGATGGCCCGAAAGCGAATGGCCAAAATTCTTGTTCTTCACAAAATTATTCAGTTGGCTTCGATCGCACTCGCCGGGTGGATTCTCTACACGATCTACACGCTGCTCGCGCCGATTGGATCGACGCAAATTTTCGCATCGGTCAGCGGAAATATAATTGAACGATGAAATAAGAGGAGGATACAAAGAAAAAAGGAAAAAAGATCAAGAGATGGCTCGCATTGAGTTTGACCAAGATCGTCAAAACAGAAGAAGGAAGAAATAAACATTACAGCTTTAATACAAAATGATCGAACCTTCTGCCTTCGTTCTAGCCCACAGTATCGATAAGTGGAATCCCTACACTTCGGTTCGCCAAGCAATGTGGCGACTGTTTTTTATTTTTCTAATGGATACTTCTGTAGGCGAAGTAGTAGTGTAGCAGTGTTTGTACGGATAATAATTAATCGAATAAAAAGTTTGACGTTAGAATAGAAAATGTATTATTTTTTTTTTTCTAATCGCCTCAACCTTCGAGCTTACGACTAGCCGAGACCTCGGGAGAGGCGCTTCGAGAACATCCCAATGCCCGTCAAGCAACTGGCTGGCATGAGTTTCACAAAGATCGTCAAAACAGAAGAAGAAAGAAAAAAGATGAAAATTGAAATTTTCATATGGCTTTCTCGTAATATTCCATTATTCGCATTTTTCATCAAAACAGGGGAAGCATCAAAACAGAGGAAACAGAGGAAGCAAAAAGCTTTAATAAAAAATTATCGAAATAACGCGCAATATCGATAAGTGTAATCCCTAGACTTCGGTTCGTCAAGGAATTTGGCGAATGTTTTTTATTTTTTATTTTTCTAATGGATACTTCTGTAGGCAAAGTACTAGTGTAGCAGTGTTTGTACCGAGAATAATTAATCGAATAAAAAGTTAGTCGTTACATGGTAAAAAAAAAAATTGTCTGAAAATTAATGAACGGTATTGGAAGTTTTTTTACATAAACTATTCCTGAAATTTCAAACACATGTGTGTCGCAATTTTACAGTAAAATTTGTATTTATAATGAACATTTTTATAAATTTCAGTCAAAAGATTTCTAATTTTAATATCTCGTATTTTTATTTTACAATAAAAGTACATTAATCTTCAATTAATGTAAGTAATGTAAGCAAATTTCATTTTCCAGTACATTAAATTTACAATTTATTTTTGCAATGTACAATAGAAAGTGTATTATTTTTTTTTCTTCTCGCCACAACCTTCGAGCTTGCGACTAACCGAGACCTCGGGGGAGGCGATTCGAGGACAGGAGAAAAGTTGCGCGAACGAGCCTCGCGAATGGGGGGGAAGAGAAAGATAGGGGAAGGTGATAATCTTTCGACTTTCACGTTGCGCAAGAATATGCATACATCTATCCCCGCTCGACCCATCCAACGCGCGTTTGTTCCTAGCCTTGCGCAATCGTAACTTTTAGCCCGGTGGGCTGCCAGTTCGAGGCTCGTGTCCATCCGATACGAGGAATATTGTATAACTGTTCCGACAAGGAGGCAGTCAATGTGTCGAAAAATGACAGCCAGCGAGGATGAATCTTCGGCCGAAACACATTCTTATGTTGATTGTCTACCGGGCACATTATAGTTACAAATATTGTGAGAAGAATTTGCATGTCAAACATCCGACGGTGGACACGAGGCAACAGTACCAATGCTCCAACACGTGCCAGTCGTCGGACACACTTATGCGGATTTGATTTATTCCTAATTAAAATATTAGAAATCCAATTTGACACTCGTAATCATATCATCACTATTATTTAACGCAAGGAAAAAAGTTATACAAGCTTTAAGTCTGAATAATTTTCTGTTGTTGCAATTTGTTAAAAAAACGGACGATATGGTGTCCGAAATTAGGACTACGCACGCGACCCAATAATCGGAGAGTTCGAAGAAGTTAGGTTGGTCAGCTGTCTACGCAGCTTATCTTCAGTATTGTTTCGCGCAAATATATTTTTTCATTGATGTAATTAATAAACTTGCAAGGAAATTCTTTTACTCAATAAGAACTCGTTGAGGTCGTACATCAGAATTCCCAAAATCTATGATCGTCCGAAACATTGGGAAACAATAATCGGACAGTTCAAAGAATTTAGGTTGTCAGCTTTCTACGCAGCTTATCTACGGTATTGTTTCGCGTAGATATAATTTTTTTCATTGATTTAATTGATAAATGGCAAAGAACTTCTTTTAGTTGATATGAACTAGTTAAGTTCGTGCTTCGGAATTCTCGAAATCTATAATTGTCCGATTGACACATGCAGTATCCGAATATCGGCACGTGCCGAAAAAAAAGAAATTAATTTTTTTTCTTTTTGTAATTAATCGATGTGTTCTGGAAGCTGGAAATTATCAGCTTGACATTGGTTTCAGTTATTTACACAAAATGTTAATAAGCAGTTGATAACTGCTGATAAGTGGGGATACTTTTAACCGTCCGGGTATTGGTACCTTTACCTCAAGTGAAGAACCGCCGCGGTGGCTGCTACGATCGACTCAGAAGCCGAACGTCCTTCTCCACGACTTAGCTTCTAATTCGTTAATAATTCTAATGCGTCGCTAATCCGCTCGGACGATCTCGAGAGTTAGGAAAACGTCGTGAAACGGATCGATTGACGAAGAGATGTGGAACGTCCGAAGAGAACTTTGGTTTTTATCGTAGGTTATTATTTTTCGTTCCCGATCACTGTTTACAATGACCTGCCGGAAACGAGAAACCAATCGATTAAAATTCAAGGATAAAAATTAAAACATAAACTTTTGCACCTCGACGGCATTGAACCCGGTGGGGGTTGTATAATTTTATGTTAAATTATACATGACCGTGAAGATATCTGCATGACATCGAATTTCATCATCGGCAGGTCCTTGTCAATGCACTGCTTTAGGAAGATTAAAAAATGTTCACTTGGACTATTTTATTATCTAAGTGAGCTTCACTGTAAAAAAACTCGTACGAAATTTAATGTACTGATAGTGGAAGTTTTTATGCATAAACTGTTATATAAAATTTCATGTACAATTGTGATGAAAAATTAACGTACAGTATATTAACAACTTTAGAAATACTTTGCTTTTAATAATGTACTTGACTAATGTTACAATGAAAGAACTTTAACCTTTCCCATTCCAATCATTTATTTCAATTTCACTGTAAGTGTCCATTCATTTTTCATCACAATTTTACATTAAAATTTCATGTACTAGTTTTTGCATAAAGACGTCCAAAAGTCCGGTGCATTAAATTTACAATTTTAATTTTCAGCAGTGAAGTTTGTGCGATGAAATTTAGTCTCATGCAGGCTCCTAATTATATAACGGTGCTAAACATAGACTTTTGTATAATTTTCGAATAATCGTTCTATAATATTTCTGGCTCACGTTTCAAGGCTCGTCGAGTGCAGGCACTTGACCGCTGCAGCTCGAATTCTCAGACAGCTGGTGCCGGTATCAATGCCCACTGGGGAATTTCCCGTTGCACACTAAAACTCGTTCCGGCCGTCGATGCATTCGAGCCATCAAGAGTGAAAATTAAAAATTAACACGCCTCACCCTCACCGATTACGTGACCAATGCCTTTCCGCAGGAATACGTGACAGGAATGCCGGTGTAGAAAGCCAAATCCCGATACGTTCGTCCTACGTCTTATCGACACCGCGTACCGATCTACAGCTCACTTTACGACTCTTCTCGACGCCAGGTCAATTGGCCGACCGAGAATCGCGCGCAACATCAAGGAGCAACCGGAGATGATTAACAACACATTCTCATATTACACATTTCCAATATGTTTTTACAGATTTGTAATGATCGGTTGCGAACAATGTCGGCACAGGTTTATCGCTTGAAATTATCGCAAACCCATGATTAATTCTGGAAGAAAAAAATATCGGCAATAATACTTGTACAACAGCTACGCTATATTTCCATGAATATCCATACATACGTCAGTTGCGGGGTTGAGCAATTCGATAAAAAACTTGTAAAGGGACAAAAATAGTACACTTCGATACGCGTGCGAAAAAACTTTTCCTGATGAGTGTTGCAATCACACGAGTTCAGAAAACGTTTTTCGCCCGAGTATCGAACAAAATTTTATTTCACAAGGTGTGAAAATAGGCGTTTTCGCACGTGAAGCGTGCGAAAAACCCGCCATTTTCCCACCGAGTGACATAAAAATTATTTCAAGCTTCCATGCAATATAATTTTGCAAGATAATTGTCAAAATAAATTGGGCGGGGAATTCTGTCCCAAAATAAAATTGCGGGCTTTTCAAGGTCAAACTACTTTTCACTTCATCGTTGTAAGCCTGTAGAAAGTTTCCCAAACAAACGATTATCCTAAAACTGGGTAAGAAGTTTTTATGAAGCCTAAAGATAATTGTCAAAATAAATTGGGCGGGGAAATCTGTCCCAAAAAAAATTACGGGCCTTTCAAGGTCAAACTATTTTTCACTTCATCGTTGTAAGCCTGTAGAAAGTTGTCCGCACAACAGAATCCCTTAAACCTTGGTGAACATTTTCAAGGCTGTGGAGAAAAATTATGACGATAAAATGGGCTCGTAAGAACGTCCAGGCATCCAAATAAAAATTGAAAGAAATACGGAGGTTATGTACCGCTCGTACGATCGACAGATGAGGTCATTTCGTTGCTATAACGTTGCGAACTTTAGTGACATTTGAAATTGAATTTTGTAACGATTGCACGCATATGTGTTATTTTTTATGCAATTGCTCGAACCCGGAACTAACATATGTATGAACATACGTGGAAATATAGCGCAGCTATTGTACAAGTATGGTTGCGGATATTTTTCTCCTGGAGAATAAATCATGAGGTTGCGATAGTTGCAAGCTTCGAAAAAAATGTGAAAAAACGTTATGCTGGAGCATATGATCGCTGATGCGAGTAAATAAATAACCATAATGTGTTCACGGGCGCGTAGGTTCGTAATTAATGCATCAGTGAACCGAGCATCTGGCGGTGATATACTTAAAGGATCGTGGAGCTCGAGGCTTAGTTAACCCCGAACCATCGAACGTCACTATTGTCCGTTTGACACCCGCGGACGAGAAAATAAAATTGTTGTTCTCGATATGGATTACAGAACGTTGCTGAAGCCTGTGAGTCTTTGAAAATATATATTTTTTGGTCACATATTCGGTGCAAAATGTATCCGTGGAGCGGCATAGGAGCGTCTCGCGCACACCGGAATGCTTCGCCAATGCTAATCATCGAAAAAAAGAAGAAAACAATTGCTATTTTTTTCAATTTTTTTTTTTTACACGTTAAATAGAGGATTCGTAAAAATGTCATAAACCGGATATTTCAATGAATTCGTCCGCGTAGAACTCGAACCCGACATCGACTCTGGACCAAACTCAAGCAGAACATTGGATAAATCCAATGTTCTGCACTATTTTGGTTAAAACCAAAATACGCCTTTTACCTTTCGCAAGAATACACCCAGAAAATAATTTATTTGACGGTCACCGTTTATATGGTTTAACTAAAATATTTATCCGATTTAAATAAATATTTATTTCATTTAAGTAAATATTTACTTAATTTAAATAAATATTTATTTAAACCAAATAAATATTTAACTTATTCCAAATAAACGGTGGCCGTCAAATAATTTTTTTTTTGTATATTTCCCAGGTCGCTTGAAGCAACGACAATGCCCTTCGATATCTCCGAACGTTTCTCTTGACAAACATTTTCTTCGCGTAGTAATTAAGCGTCCCGTTTTTTTCGGGAGTTAGACGCGTGCCCGATGACCCACGCCCAAGGGGGGGAGGGGGGGGGGCACATAGCGGCTCCGTGAAATTCGTACCGTCTGTCGTCGAAGGCGCAAGTGCAATCCGCGGTGGCAGTGGTAGCTACCTACTGTACAGTGGTTACCCCGTTTCGTCACACTCGCAATCACTCTCCCGACGTTTGAGGATCAAACAAACGAGAAATTCACTCCGCGGCTTCAGTGCTCGCTGAGCTGTCGTTCGGTTTGACGAAGCGAGTTTGACGATAGTGATCGAGAGTGACAATACACTATGAATCGCGATCGAGAGATCGTTTCTGCAATGATCCAAGAGTGCGCCGGCCGGGAACGATAACTCGTCGCATCTGCCTCGTCCGCTCGCGAAAGAAAGCTAACCGGGGGGGACGTTACAGCGGAACTCGAGGTACGAGCAAACAATTCGCAACTCTCCGAGTCTCGAATTATTCGCTAAAGTACGCGGTCGCGTTTCGGCCGGGCAGCCGAACTGATAATTCTCTCGGTCGTTTCGGGAAGTGTCGGGAGTGTCGCGGAAAGAGATTTAAAAAATTTTTGATAAAAAAATTTGGAGTCGAAATTTCGTCGCCCCCGAACAGTACGAGAGAACGAGTGCAAGGGTGGTCCAGCTACTCGCGGACACGATGCTTCTGGAAACCGGACACCTCGGAGGATACGTCGGCTCCAACGAAGTCAGTAAAATTTCACGGACGAAGTGTGCCCATTAATCCACGAGTCTTTCGTGTCGTAATTTCGAGCTCGACGTCAAACTCCGCGCCGGCTCGGTAATCGCCAACGCAGCGTAACGATGCAGAAATCGGCGGGTGGCTCCTCGCGACACTCCGCGAATGGAATGCACCTCGCCGCGCACATTCCTCGTGACCCAGTCTTTCGAGATCCATGGAAAAAAAGAAAAACAAATTCATATGCGGCACGGCAAATTATCATATTTGGAGATTGTTTTTTTTTTCGAAGCTTTTCTCGACTCCATTTTCCGGACTTCCTAGGAGTCGAACCGTGTAACTGTTGCATCGGTCGATGCACGGGGTTGGCGACCTGCATTATGTCCTGTCTTTTTAACGTTTAATATGCAACCCTACAAATGATTATACTGAGAATTTTTTTTTTAAGAAATAAATAATTTTTTCCCAACTATGCTAAAAAGGTAATCAGCGACGTGTAATGAACCATGTTCCGAAGGAACGAAAAATAAAAAACGCCATTCGTGGCGTTTTTTCGAACAGTTCGATTATTTAATGTGTTCTTGGCGCTCTTGAAGGGGCTCAAAGAAATCCGATAGATGAAGTGCTCGAGGTACATAATTTTAAAATAATGATCAATATCTACAACACTAAAACATTCGTAATTTCTTGAATATTTCAGAAAAATATCTAATAAACAGTTTACCAACATTTAAAAATGTTGTAATATTTCATGCATGCAGCGGGGGTGAAAAGTAGCCGATTCTTGACCAGCGAGAGGAAAAGTAATTTAGCGGGAGAAAAGGGAACTTTTGCTCCCTCTAAATAACTTTTCCTCCCGCTGGTAAAAAATCGGCCAATTTCCATCCCTGTTCCAGGTACAAAAATATGGCGACTTTTTAGCGCAATCGGGAAAAAAATAGCGTATGCCATTCGGGAGAAAATGCCTTTTCACCTCGTGTAAATCAAATTTCACACTCGGTGAAAAGACGCACTTTCCTCCCTTGTAGCATAATATACGATTACTGGTGTGAGCATCGAAGTTTTTCCGGACTTCTTAGCCGTCGAACCACGCAACTGTTGCATCCGTCGATTCTCGACGGTGTTTGTGCACGGCGAAGTGCATAACGTCCTGTGTTTTTAACGTTTAATATGCGACCCTGCAAATTATTATATTCAGAATTTTTTTTTATGACCAATTTCAGTTTAACGATAATTTTCACCGTTGCGAGTCTCCGTCGATTCCCGACGATTTGTGCATGGCGAGGTGCATAACGTTGTGTTTTGTGACGTAAACACCGTAATAACGTTATAACGCGAGACGGCATATCGGCGTAGAGTCTCCACTCTAATGGAGACAGCGTGGTTACATAAAAGTCTTCTCCGGCATATCCGGTTAAACTTTCCTAACGTAACGAATCGTTTCTTCCGAGCGGCACGGACCGATGGAGATATCTCGCGCGGGCGACAGAGAGAAAGAGGGAGAGATCGGGGAAAGAGAAAAGGAGAGCCTAACGAATCAGCGCGGCGTGTGAACTCACCGAGGACTCGTTATTTTTCAACTGGGGAGACGAAGACGTGGAGAAAGCATCGCATGATTTCCTCACGATTTGCTCCCCGCGCTCTCCGCGTTCGAGGAACAAACACGATGCTATTTTCGTTTACTAATTTAATATATGTATATATATTTTTTTTATTTAATTTTTTTTTGTATTAACTTTACAGCCACGGACCATCTACGACAGTCCGGCGGTGGCGAATGAAGGTAACAACAACAGCCGGAGCAATAACAATAACATCGACGTGACCGGAGGGAATCTAGACGAGAACGGATTCGCCGTCAATCGGGGAACTCCCATTCAAAATTTCTACGCCGGTCAGAGCGTCTTTATCACAGGTGCGAAAATATTCATCCGTTCATTTAGATTGGGTCTACTCATATAGCACGAAACATTTCTAAAATATTTCAGAAATATATTTAATCTTTCATACGTCTGAAATATTTCTGAAATGATGAAACAGTATTTTGAAAGCGAATATCAGCGATCTGAACACAGCGATCAGCTGTGTTCAGAAGGAGCGAAAAATTAAAAACGCCATTCGTGGCGTTTTTCGAACAGTTCGATTATATAATGTTCTAATGGCGCCCTTGACGGGGCTCAAAGAAATCCGATAGATGAAGTGGTCGAGGCAGTACATATGTTTAAAATAATGATCAATATCTACAACACTAAAATATTCATAATTTCTTGAATATTTCAGAAATATTTGTTAATATTGGTAAAATATTTTGAATATTCCAAAAAATGATTTTCGAACATTTCAAAAATATTTGTGTGCTATGTGGGTGATGGACTCCTGATAAAAATGGCCTCGCGCATCGAGTTGGATCTCAAAATACAATATTCGCAGTTTGCGGGCAAAGTCGATCGCGCGCTCTCCCCGATAATCAACATTACGGGGAGAATTTTGTCGACCGATTTTTCCCGACCGATTTTTCCGGGCAGCGACGACTCGAACACTCTTCCTCGGCCTTTCACCGTTTTGTCTTTTTTCTCCACTGTCGATCTACCGCATGACTATTTTTCATTTCTGCACACGAGCCCCCGGCGAGCAAATAGCGCCAAACGGCGCGAATAAGTGTGGAGAAACAATGTCCCTAAAAAATTATTATTTTTATTTCAGGCGGGACGGGCTTCCTCGGCAAGATTCTCATAGAGAAGCTGTTGCGAAGTTGTCCCGATGTATCGACGATTTATCTGCTCGTGCGAGGCAAGAAGGGTAAAAATGTCGATGAGCGGATCGAGGATTTGTTCAACGATTCGGTGAGCAAAGATCTTCCCTGCGAACACTGAAAAAAAAATATCATTGATTCAAGTAAAATTTGCTTGTGGGCTGCCAAGGAATAAAAAATGTTTCAATTCTACTTTCCATTCGTACAATTTTATACCGGATTGAAACGATAACGATAACCTTGACAGTTTTGTCGTCATTGTTTCAATATCGTATGGAATTGTAAGAATTGAAAGTAGAATTGAAACATTTTTTTTCTTTGGCAGCCCGCAAGTGAATTTTTTTTCAGTAAAGCTACATCGGCGAGTTTCGAAAAATTTATCTGCGACTAGGTGAATTTTATCTAATTATTATTATTTTTTTAAATCAAAGGTCTACGACCTGCTGAGGGAGGAACAACCGAAATTTCGGCACAAAGTAGTCGCGATTTCGGGCGACTGTGACTCCGTAGGACTGGGACTTTCTTCCACTGACCGCGAACGGCTCGAACGAGATGTAAGAGTTCCCCCACGTCCGATACGTCGGGACGTGACGTAATGTTAATATACGAGAAAGATCGCGAACGAGAGATCTCGCTGTCGCGGTTCGATGATCGGCGGCTGCACGAGGGCCGAACAAAGACCCCGCGACCTTTGAGAAAACTTTCGCTTCGACGATAGCGATGTACCTGTCGTACCAGGAAGTTCCGGACGAGGGATCGATCATCGATCGATCACCCTCCGTATCAATCGTTTATCTACGGGAGGACATCTCGATTGATCGTCGATCCCTCTTCCGAACTGATGAAATCTTATTTTTTGTAACACGTGCATGAAAAGCGGTGCTTTTCGTGGCAGTTTTGCGGGTCGAAAGTGGCTAATTTCAAAACAGTAGAGAAAAGATGCACGGAGAAAAAAAAAATTTGTTGGGACAACAAGAATTTTGTTACCATAACCGATTTACCTGGTAACATTGGGACAACAAAATATTTTGCTGTGGCAACAAATATTTTGCTGTAGCAACAAAATATTTTGCTGTAGCAACAAAATATTTTGCTGTAGCAGCTAAATATTTTTGTTGCAACAACAATGAATTATTAACGATCTACATTTTGTTAGTGAAACAGAACTATTTTTCTCCGTTTGCGTCGCGCATGCGCGTTTCGCGATTGGTTCACTTTCGTCCCTAAGGAGGAAAAGTTACAACCTCAGCTTTCACTGTTCGTCCCGAAAAACTACCATCCAAAGCACCACTATTCATGCACTCGTTGCATAAAGTATGATGTGGAATGAGGAACCAATTGACAATAGCGAGTCGTGTGATTGCTGTTCGAGCGAAGCGAGGAAACCTCACACTCACACTCGTCGAAATCGCCAACTTTCGGCCCTTGTTGCATAATATACTATTATTTTATTGTTGCTTATAATATGTTTCTGTTCCCTCTTTAAGGTATCAATAGTCTTCCACAGTGCGGCAACGGTGCGCTTCAACGAGAAAATAAACATCGCCATGACCATCAACGTGAGAGGCACCGCCGAGATGATCGCGTTGTGCAAACGCATGCCGAGACTCAAAGTGAGTTTATAAAGTCATTTACATCGTTATCAAATATATGCGATGATGTCGTTTTTTTGTGCCGCTGTTTATCGCGCGTATCCGAGACGAGGAGACTCAAAGTGAGTTTATAAAGTCATTTACATCGGTATCAAATATATGCGACGATGTGGTTTTTTTGTGCCGCTGTTTATCGCGCGTATCCGAGACGAGGAGACTCAAAGTGAATTTATAATGAAATTTACATCGGTATCAAATATATGCGACGATGTGGTTCTTTTTTTTTGTGCCACTGCTTGTCGCGCGTGTCAGAGCCGAAGAGAGTCTCGCCTCGCCAGTGACACAATAACGAACGATAAAATTTCATAACCAACCCCCATTCGTAACGGGGTCATGCGCCGAAATCTCTCTTATGGCAATCGGAGTCAGCCCGAGTAGCGCTCGGGAGTGGCACGTAGCTTGTGTCGGGCTCGTGCAATAATACGTGGCGTTATGTCACGAAACGATCGCCTCCGCGGGGCCGTCGCGTATCGTAATCCAGGCACGGTGTTCCGTGTGCTCCGAGGGTCTTTGAGTTTCTTCGGCTTTGGGCGAAGAAACTCAAAGACGATCCGGCTGACCATTTTCACGGGGCTCGGAGTTGCGTGTACTTTCGCGACTTCCGTGCGCGCCCGGGCCACGAGGTGTTACTCGCCGGCGCTCACGACTGCTGGAATTCTAAAAAAAATTGAGGAAACTCGTCTGCGAAAAATAAGAGATAAATCAAAATGTACAAATATGAATGTCCGAGGCTAAGAGTTACGAGGCGGAATGCGTATTGAATTCCGCGAGAGTCAGAAGAGTCATTGATCATCGATAATTATCATCATCTTCTCTCGGTTATTTTTGTTAAACTTTTGTGTAAATGGAGGGGATGTTTGGTTCTTGAAGACTCCTACGATATTTATTAGCGCCCGCCAGTCAAATAAGTTATTTTATTACACTCGGTGCGAAAATGTCCGTTTTCCGCACGCTTCCCCATTTTCACACCTGAGTAAAATTTGGTACGATACTCGTGCAAAAAACCTTTTCCAAACTCGCCTTCGGCCCGTGTTTCAAAGTAACACTCGTCAGAAAAAGTTTCATCGCACTAGTATCGTAAATCAAATTATTTTACGTGCCACTTCTTTTCCGCCATGTATCATCCGGCGTCTGGTCACTCTGACTGCCTCAAATCGCGTGAATGGCGTTTTCCATTAACTTTGCAATTTGAATCGGCCCATTTCCATTTAAATAAATGAATAAATAAATAAATATTGCCGAATAGATTGAAGCTGTCCGGCACGAGCCGTGCGCGCGGTTTTCATATTTTGCTTCCGCTGTTCCGCCGATTATATAATGATATATTCAAATTTGCTTCAACTTCCAACGGGCACGTACAATGTGACTGAGTCGTACGCGGAAGCCACTGCGCTGATGAAAATCGCAAGTAGAATGACGTGTCAGAAACTTTTGTACTCGACGGGCGCAACGAGAATTCGCTAGAGACTGATTGGCGTTAGTTTGTCATACACTGATAAAAAAATACTTTTGAATCAACTAAGATTCGGGCAGGGACGTTCAACTAAATATTTTGTTGGTACAACTAAAAAATTGGTTATTTCAACAATTTATTGGATGATTTAACCAACATATTTTTGAGTCATTAAAATATTTTGTTCGACCCACTAAATATTTATTTGAACGTCCCTGCCCGAATCGTAGTTGATTCAACTGTACTTTTTTATCAGTGTAGACATTATTTTTTTTATTTTATTCTTCAAAATGGCAAGGGGACTTCCTGAAGGACGCGCGCCTCGAAGATTTCGTTCGTACTAATTTATGCGCTTTCGAAATTCATATATTCTAAATAAACACTGGGAAACGGCGAGACAGTTCGAGAGGACGAACATTTTTGGCTCGTTGTTTATCCCGATTGATATTCACGGGTCGCGACGTGCGCGCCCGAGATTGTTCGGAATTTCTTTGAGAGTTTTTTTTATTGAACTTCGCGAGACGAAAAAAAATATCGAGGAGTCGGTACGTCGAGTCGGGGAGGCTCAGGGGCCAAAAGGCGAATCCTTAAGTGCGTTTCCAGAGACGCACGCGAATTCGTCGCTCATCGGCAAACACAATTTTTTTTTTTTTTTTTTGACGCAGAGAACTTTCAGGACTGCACGACTTTGAGAGACAAAAAAAACACTGAATTCGAGGGTTGCCCGAACAAAGCGATTTCGTACTGTCGTCTCGCGAGTCTCAATGTCAACACACGAATTTTAATATTTGCCGAGCAATTACCTCCAGCAATACGTGTACCGATTTTATTTACAGGTGTTTATCCACGTATCGACGGCTTATGCAAATTGTTTCCGACCGAACATCGAGGAATCGTTCTATCTGCACTCGGTCAAGTACGCCGACCTGGACAGCCTGCTGGGCAAACTGCAGGATCAAGAGATCGAGGAGATGACTCCGAAGATTCTCGATCCATGGCCCAACACTTATACGCTTACCAAAGCACTGGCCGAGGACATCGTTCTGGACAAATGCAAGGGGCTCAGTGTCGGGATATTCAGACCGGCCATCGGTGAGTCCAACATCGGTTATTGTTATCCCTTTGTTGGAAAATCATAGGGAAACAGATATATTTTTTGTTTTTGTTTTTTTTATACCTGCTTTTTTTTATTCCATCTGTACGAGGTCGTTCCCTTTTTACGTAACGCACCTCCCCGTCCCCGGATAGCATCCGCGGCCGACTCACCCCCTTACTGTGTCGCATTCGCAAAAAAAAGGACACGGCGAAACTGCGGGAAACCTAGCCTACGTAAACGATAACTCTAAACCTAGGTAAACGGCCCAGTTTCCGCCATCTTAAATTGTTAAATTTAAAATAAACATTTTATTTTAAAAAATATATAAGTATTAACGGCATTAATCAAGAGTAAAATCCGCTCTTCAACATGCCGTCAATTTGTATTGTATTGAACAAAACCTGTCTTGATTATTAGTATAAATGGCGTTTGATGGCGGTAACTGGGACAGCTGCGGAAATTGAGCCGTTTACCTTACAGGGTAATCACTAATCTTCCGAGAAATTTGGCTAGGCGGTCGCCCATCCAAGTATTGACCGCGAGCGGCACTGCTTGAGTTTGGGGACCGCCAGAACCGCATACGAACCGCACACCCATCGCTGTCGGTGGGAAACGGATATATTATAGGTATTTATTTCGAAATATAAAATATGGAATATAAAAGTAAAAACAAAAACTTAATTAACTTGGAACAAACATTGAGATTGAATATTTGACGATTGCTCCGCGACTTTAAAGTAACCGCAGTGCAATTGCTCTGTGACTTAGTGAACAAGCGTAACGAGCATTATCTGCAAGTTCATCGCATCGATAAGAGGCTGCGATGCCGGATTAGATAGTTACGAACTCTTAATTCGTCCAACCGATAATGCTGGTCCGTACGAAAAGTTCCTAGAAGCCTAATTTCGTCGTCGGTTTTCGATCAGGATAACAGTTATATTCACGTTTTTTCCGCATTGCATATGCAGTAGAGTATATATTTTATATAAAGAAGCTTTTTCCGCATTATATATAGTATTGCTGTTTTATAAAGAAAAATATTATTGTTGACTTATAGTCGACTTACGTGTTGCCATTGATCCGACGATCGCGATGCCGCTTTAATTCTGTCACTTTTCCATTACACTCATTTTCCTTGCTACCGATTCCTTCGTCACGAATCTTTGAACCTGCACCCAACGTTATAATCTATACATTATTATAGTTTATTGTCACAGGAAAAGCACGGTCAAAAGATCAAGGTGCGAACTGCATTAAAATGCTGGTAACCAATTAATTTATTACGGATAGCCGCAGATATCCGTAATAAATAAAGCCGTGGGAAAGAAATACGCAGTTGAGATAAGGTGCGATAACAAACCTGTATTCCTCGTTCCATGGAAAATATACTCACTGGCAGAGTGAAAAACGCTATTTATATGTAAAACCTGAGACGAAGGTCTTTATCGACAGTTTATGAAAAACAGGGAAATATATTCTCGAGTTCACGTCAATGTCGAGAAATACCATACAATTGTGCGTAGGCGCTAGAAAATCAAACGCATTGGATACGTTCTTTAATTCCAGTTCTGCTCCGTTCGGCTAAAGTTTTTTTTAATTGCCAACGATACATCTCATTTTTTTGATAACGGTTTTGATAACAAAACAACGCTTATATAATATATTTTGATAGAATACTTTACAATATTATTTCCATACATTTCAGAAATATTTCAGAATATTTGAAAGATTGAAAATATTTCTGAAATGTTTTCAAAATATTTCGTGTTATATGGGTCTGTGGATGCTCTCCAAAATTTCTGAATTTGGCCGAACGGAGCAGAACTGCATTCAAGAACGCCCCCTTTATGCGAACGTCGGCGGAAATATATTATCTAGTTCTCATCGATGCCTGGAAATATCATACAATTGCAGGCACTACAAAATCGAACGCACTGACATGGTGACGCGCTGCTATAATCTCAATTTCGTCCGCCACCGGTTATAAGCTGCGTTAAAACAAGAGCGTGCCTGACACGTCAAAGAAACGTAAATTCCCCTACGAAAGTATTCCCCGTTGAAATGTACAATTATCCCGTAACAAAAAAGTAATGTGTCTCGCGATAGTAATGTATCTCGTAACAGGCACGATCAGCATAGTCGTTCACATACTAATTGTGATAGGAATATTTTTATTGACCCTCCTCGGTCGAATAATACTGTTCGTTTGTGCAATGATTTACACGGTAGTAAGACCGACACGCGAGCGCGCGGACTCGAGCATTGACGCCCCCTTCGAGACGATGTATCCCGAATATGATTTCGAGGACGACCTCGAGACCATGACTCGAGTTTCACTCGAGACTCTCACGAGCCAGGAAAATTTGCCTGCCGGCAGCGCTTTTGCGAGCGAGCCTCGAGCCCTTTTGGATCTGGCATCGGACAGATTGATGTTGACACAGCATGTGCAAAAAATTCGCGGTAGATCGCAAATGATCACGAAGTCAGTGGACGTTCTGCTGCCCGAAGACGACGGTCCAACCGGAAGTAGCGTTAAGATCGAAGAGAATTAAACGAACGGGTCGGGCGAGCGAAATGGTCTCTCACGTCGCGGAGACTTCAATGCTTTCGCAGCGGCTCTCTCGCACTCTCCGTTAATGTTTGTACTAACATTTCAATGATTTTTCAGTAACTTCGACCGTCGAAGAGCCGGTACCAGGTTGGATAGATAATTTTTACGGTCCCACCGGTACGGTGGCCGCAGTGGCATCGGGGGTCCTCCGAACAGTGCACGTCGATCCCTCGCTTGCGGCGAACATCGTACCCGTAGATTTGACGGTGAATGCGCTCATAGCGAGCGCGTGGGATGTCGCCAATCAGCCTGAAAGGTGAACAATAGTCCTGTAATATTTATCGTCAGGTAAAAACGTTACTTCAATTTTGTTACCTTTTTTCTTCTTACTCCGTAGGAGAGACGAGAATATGTTGATCTACAACTACGTCGCGACGGTGGAAGCCCCCATATCTTGGATAGACTATTGTGCCACCAATGTTATATACGCCAAGGAGTTTCCGTTGAAGCAGAAGCAGTGGAAGATATCATTACGTTTTCAGAAATACAAAATTCTTAGCGAACTCGACAAAATATTTCTTCACTATCTGCCTGCCCTGCTCGTTGACTTCTTCTGCATCTGCCTGGGACAAAAACCATTGTAAGACGTCATTAAGGGATTACAGTTTGTCGTCACGCATCGACATTTCTTCATCGATTTTAATTTTTTTTACAGTCTCATGCGGACCTACAAGAAGCTTCATAACATCATCAAGCCCATAACATGGTTCACGAATCGTAAGTGGACATTCACTAACGACAATGTGCAGGGCATGTGGGACCGCTTGGATTCAAAAGACAGACGAATCTTTAAATTCAGTATGAAGAATTTTGACTGGGAATCGTACTGCAGAAATTACATGAAGGGTATAAAAACTTATCTCATGAAAGAGGATCTAAACAATTTGGAAGCTTCTCAGAAGAGATCGGATAGGTAGGCTAATATTGACAATTACTGCAAAAACAGAAATCGTATGCCATTTGATGTACTGGTCTGGGATTGACACATTCGAATGCAGAATTATTTGAATCAACCATTAAAATACTCAATGGTTTCCCACTTGATATCTTGTCGAGTTCAAATAACGTTATGCGTTATTCAAACCTGAAACAAATAAAATGTATTTATTCCAAGTAGACATTACATAAAAATGAATGATTTTTAATTCGTTATTTGAACTCGGATACATAACGAGTGGAAAACCATGTAATTTATTCATTTTTCGTATAAATTATGACCATGCCTGATACTGGTACTAGAAGTTTTTTTATTTATAAACTGCAATATTAAATATCACGTACAATTGTGATGAAAAATAAACGTACAATATATTAAAAAGTTTTGAAATGTCTTAAATCCAATAATTTCCTTTAATTTTACTACAAAAGTCCATTAATTTTTCATCACAATTGTACATTAAATTGAATGTACTAGTTTCTACATAAAAACTTTCCAGACCGATGCATTAAATTTACATAAAAAAAAAATCATTATTAATAATTTGTATTGTTTTCAGATTGGACTTGATCCACGATACACTGATGGCCACGATATCATTGTTGCTTCTGTGGGTCCTCTGGAGAACAGTCGTTGGTATTCTATTCTGAGTTGCCGAATCGTTTTTAACGGTTCACTTTAAAACATCATCTTCTGTACATAATAGAATTAATAAGTGCAAGAGAGTCCGATCTTACTTATGGTTGTAGGTCTAAAACTTCGAGATCTAGAAATACGTTAGATGTCGTCGTATCCGGCAACATTTGTTGACTAATTATTTTTTTTTAACTGCAAACGGGTCGCGAGTAGCGATCATGTGTTATTTTTATATAGTATTGTTAGGAAAAATTTATAATTTCTTATGAAAATAAGAAAATTTCATTAAACAAATGTAAAATTGTCGATCACGAAGTTATATACATTTCGACGAGTCCGGAGCAGGAGTAGTCATTAGAGACGGATGTATTATTTCGTTTACAACTTTATTGGTTTATTAAAAAAAAAAATTAAAAAAGGAAAACCCTCCAGAATTCATTTACAAATATGGAACGGCTTCTCGGGATATCTATAGAAAAATCCTAGAAACTTCAGTCAACATACAACCGGTCGAATCTCACGAGTACACAGCGATGCGATCGTAGTTGTCGTTCGATTGTAAAACTTAGTGTCAATTGTTTTATATATCGACTAAAAGGCATATGGTATTTTAGCATGTATTAAAGAGATGGACGGAGTCTTGAGAATGAAGGCTCAAGAAATATTTTTAAAAATCTTACGATCTATCAACGCTTTGTAAATAATTGTTTTACAATAATTACTTAACGATATAAAATACTCTAAATCGTACTCTGGTGCAATAATATCTAACAGATCTTCAATGCGGCGCAACAACACTGTTCATTAATCTCAGGTATGCTTCTCAGATACGTAGACTTTGTATAATTTTCCTTTTGGACGGAATACTTTCTTATTTATTAACTTTTTTTTTCAATGTACGATCGATAATTATTATGTACAAAGGATGTATTATTCGTATCGTGTGCGTTAACGTAGACAACCATTAACGTTCGATGGACGGTTCGGGGGCCGAGTCTATTTTTATTCCTCATGTTATTCGGATAAGAAATACCTGGCCGTGTTTCGAGTGTTACCCGGACACCGATGAGCGTGCGCGGTGCTTCAAAAACTTCGAAAACTTCAACAGCATTGAATTACGCAAATGGATTTGCACTCTTTGCGTGGCAGTGGAACGAGGCACTGTGCTCGAGAGCTCGGAAAAGCATAGCTCTGACTCTAAATTACTGCGATACAGTCGCACTTTTTTACGTCTTCAACGTCCGTGTCTCGTTTCTGTCTCGATGTTAGTTGACTGGCATCGTCGATACGGTGCTGTGCGGCGTCGTCGGTCGTGATCCGGCGATCGAGTGAGTCGTCGATGCATTCAGAGACTGCATAGTGCCGATCTGCAATTTTTATTTTTGTTTAATACAAATTCGCGTCCCTAAGTCACAAGCTGGGAGAAAAAATATTTGAAAAAAAAAAAACGCAAATTCCAGACTTACCCTCAAGTGCGCCAGATCCTCGAGACGCGTGAGATCCGAGAGCTCGATGTACAACGAATAAACTATCAACCAGCCGTACGCCGATAGGCATACGAAAACGATCCATAGAAGGCACATCATGACGTTGTAGGCGAATATCAAGTCGTTCACGATACTGAAGAATATAAATGCGAACAGTCGAAAAATTGTGAACACAGCAAAGCTCCACAACCACGGTACCATCCTCTTCTCGTGCTCCTTTCTCAGAGCGGTAATCAGCATTATCGAAGTCACCAGCACCACAAGGGCTCCCAACAGAGAGAACAACGCGAAGACTATCAATGCGTTGCGCACTGAAACGAATAATAAATTTTGTACATTTCAGTCGTTGGTAAAATACTAAAAAAAAATTCCAGTATCATATTTCCATCTACCATTCTGATTGCCTACGTAAACAAATTCGTAGGAAATTATGTAGTATCCGTAGTGAGTGGAGCCAGGCGTGGCTTGCGAGAGGCAGTATATATCAAAGATAGCCGTGCCTATGGTAAATATCACCAGGAACTGAAACAAAAGATTAATAAGAATCCGACCGAAGAATTTGAAGAGTATATTTTATTTGTGTATCTGCATAATCCCCCCTGTTTCTCAAAGTTACTTAAGCTGCACCTTATTGCCAGTCGGCTCATTTGATGCGTAATTACTAGTTCTTACTTATTTTCCTGTCCATTTCTGTTTTTTGTCCTTACACATCAATCCATTATCAAACTGCATCGCCTTGCCTTACTCTTACGAGTAAATACATAGAGAAACTACAGGCAACCTATCGGCTGATACGGCCGATCCCAGATTTACTTCACAGCACTAGAGCTACGTTGACTTTTGCCAAGAGTGTAAACATGGACTCCAACGATATACTTGTGGCCCACACATAGAAGTACACGCGCGCCTCAAATATATGTCTGGAGAAATAGTTTTATTTCTTGACAACACGACGGTACTAGGAATCGAACCCTCGACCTCCCATTGCTCTGGTTCAGAGGCAAGCGCCCCAATCACTGAACCAGCGCACTGGTCTTCTCAAGGATAATCTGAAGAGTATATAGAAAGTATAAATGTACGTACCAGCGAGAAGACTCCGGTAAGCAACGCTCCTCTTTGGATATCGATTACAAAAGCATTGGAGAGTATGGGCTTCTGGTACCAGGGTATTTTAACGCTCTTCGCAGATCTGGATGATCTGAGATTGGCGCTGCTGCGAGTCGTTACGTGAGAGTATACGGAAGGTGTGCCCATGCTGGGCGATTTTTTTCCGTAATTCATTCTTCGCGTTCCTGTTACGAGTAACGCGATTAAATTGTCGTTGCGACGCAACAACAGTTGTTAAACTGTCAATCGGCACGCCCTGTGACCATGCGCACCTGTTGTTCCAAAAGAAAAAAAAAGAGCAACAAACTTTGAGAACAAGATTTAGGGAACAGCTATGTATGTAAATAGTTAAAAATAAGTAAACGTGACTTACCAGTGAAACGCCTCGGGTCTTCGGCGAGTCCGTGAAATTTGCTTGATTGGACACTGTTTGGTGAAATTAAATGACACAGGGACGCGGACACACCTAACGTTGTAAACGTTCCACTGGGCACTGATAGCGTTAGTCATACGCGAGAAAACACGTCGGTAAAAACGCGCCCGACTCCGACACGGTCGCGACGACCGTTGAACTGCGTTATCCTCGGATGCTCTTCAATAGATGCGCGTAAGAGTTTCGCTTTTCTTCGGGGAGGCTTCACGTTCGTTTCACTTTCACCCAGAGAGCCTCCGGTAGTCACCATTTTGCGACAAAATCGCGGTATAACCGGTGCGGGACTATAATAGTCGATAATTTTACCACCGAGCGTAGTACTCTTTAATAATTGTAAACAATGAAGAGGATGTCGAAGTCGAAAATATTGGACAAACTGCACCATGGATTCGTGTGGACCTGCCTCGGCATGACCGCATTCAGTGCCATCAACATCCTCTACATAACTTACGATTACGTTGTGAACGTGAGACCCTTGCGTAAACTCGAAGAGGCAAGAATTGAACAAGAGTTGCTGAACGAAGCCACAAAATTGTAGTCCCGCCGACGAAGAAATTGCTGCTTCATTCCCTCGACTCTCGGTGGCGTCTGCCGGAGCATAGCGGAGTCTGCCCTGGATCGGGAGGACGATGGATCGAAGGGAATGCCGAGACTTGTACACAACTGTTAGTTTCGTTCGAACGGTAGTTTATCTTCGGAGATCGCGCACGTGCGATTGACTACGGGAATGGCTGCGATCGTTGGCTTCAAATTGCGTTTCTTAAAATTGTATACTTTATTGCAATATACCCGTTAATAACTTCTTTGCCGATGCCAAATGCATCGATGTTTCGCTCTTCTGTATAAATCTGCGAGATAAATGTTACTTCTAAAATCCAAGCCTCGTTCACTTCTATCTTCCCACTTTCCGTTGAGCAACATACTTCTTTACCCAGCCGCAGTTCTTTCATTTCCATTGTTTTTTTTATTTACAACAGCCTCTGGGAGAGACTAGAAACAATAGGGCGTACACAAATATTCTAACGTAAAATCATCAAATATCAAATATCCAGCTATGCGTTACGACGTTGATGAATATCTTGGGTTTTTTGTTTTTTTTTTTTTTTCATTGGCAAATTTTGTACTTTTTCATGGACCATCTCTGTAAAGGCATTTGAGACAGCATCCTTTTTATAGTACGTTAGAAAATTTCTTGCGAATGTTATGCATAATTCGCGTGCGTTTTCATATTTCCAAAATCGCGATTCTATTAATTGGAAAAAAAAGAAAAAATGATATAACATCGTAAAAAATCCTTTGGCAGGTTCGACGTTCGAAATGCAATTTACGGCCGAATTTCAGCGGCATTATTATACGCGAGAACATTTTCAGACGGTGAAACGAAGGGAAAAAAAATAATTTAAAAAATTAAAGTAACTGGCAACAACAGAATAATAAACTTGTTCATGTATCTGCTTATTCGTATAGCGCTATAAAACCTTCATTCTAAATGAAATACTGGACACCTTACCATTTTATATTTACAATCTTAAAAGTTAATTAGTGTTGTTATTCTAGTTTGTAATAATTAGTCGGACTTGCGTTTTGTTTGAACAAATAATAAGTGCCGAAATATATATATATATATATACATATATATATATATATATATATATAGTATGTAATGCAGATATAATGCGATTTCGGTTAGTGAAAACGCATGCGAGACGCAACTTCGTAAATTTCAATATGAAATCGCGGAAAACATATCTGACGAAGCAGCAACCACCGCACTCTGCCATCAAATACGATTCGTCGCAGAGGCGTCTTTCCTTCGTCGCGAATCTTGTCGGAAACCTCAAAATCTCTTTCTCGTAAGGATAAAGCGTGAGATATGTTCCAGACTGAATTTCATCCGTGGTCTCTCTTCTCTCTTATTACCCCCTCTCTCAGTATTCAAAAGTAATATCTACGATAACAAGGCTTTGTCCGTTCGCTACATCCAAAGTACATGTAATAGTTATACCATAGCGGAAGTCCGTTTAACACGTGTGATTAAAAAAAAAACGGAAAAACTTACGACACCGTAGAAATATTCCAAGTCCGTCTACGCTACTTCACTGACCGACACACTGACCGACACATCTTTCTCTCCGTCTTGGACGCAGTTCGCGAAAAAAACTGTCGACCGTTACTTACACGACGGGACGACGCTAAAGTAGGAGAGAAGTAAAGTTCAGTAAACGGTCGCGGAGAGTGTCCCGGCGTTGTCCCGGAGGATAAATCTTGCACAGACCCTGTAGCCCCTAGGATGAATTAGTTTGTAGGGATGAGCTCGAAGTGTCTTCAAGCGATCGCGCTTCACGAATTGCTGTTCGACGAGGGAGATGAGGAATTCGGCATCAGTTCGTGCTTCATGCAGTCAATTCTCGCGACGATTTTCAACGCCGGTCCGAGCTTTATGCTCATGGCCGACATTAGATGATCTTCTTTGAGTAACATCAGAGCCTGACCGTCGATCTCTTGAATCGCGAAATCTTCGGCGTAATCGGCGCAGCCCGGTAGGCCTCGAATGAAGTCGCACACCTCGTTGACCTGCGAAAGAAAAATTAACGTCGCACGAATAAAAAATAGCAGTTCCAAATCCGACGTCGTTCAAATTTACTCACCGTCCAGTTTACAGGCTGTATCTTCGGAATCGTGTCCTCTGGCATAGGGGTCGACGACGTAGACAGGGCTTTGTCATCGCTGTTTTTCGTTGATGTATCCGAGTCACTTTTCTTCGAGTCGGTTTCCATATCGGTCCATTGCTTCTCCGCCGTCTCGCGCTCACGCGTTTCCCTTCGTTTACTGTGAACAAAGAAAAAAACCGATCCAACATAAATCTCGAATGTACTCGCGGCAAAGGTGAAATCGTCGGGGAGATACGCACCTCTTCGCACAAACTGACGAACAGAAACGTTTGTCCTTCTTGAGTTTGCAATTTTGCTCGTCGACCGCAGTCCCGCAGGCCTCGCACTTCGCGCTCGCGACTCCGTTCCCATCGCTGTCGTGTGACGAATTTTGTGCGTGTTTCTTTCCTTTTTGGTAGCAAAACATTTGGCACATTAAATAGGACGATCGAATGACGGATAAAACGAGTATCGAATAGCGATTAAAAAAAAAGTGTTCCGTACTTTTCTTGACCGGAGGTTCTTCGTGGCCGTCCTTGTCACCCAAATTATTCCTATTGATTGACGCCGTCGTCTCCTGCCCGATGGATCCGTTCAGCGACGGTCGATTAACTGCAAATGGTTCCGAAGCTGTAAGTCAGAATGTAAGCCGATCAATCGAAGGCTCGGGTGATTTTCATTCGTCAACTACTTTCTCAACTGAGAGTCATCGAGTTCCTTCACATCACGGCCACGATCCGATTGACAAACGCGACTCAAGACAACAAGTTTGCTGCTATAATATCTGTACATTCTGGAGCGTCATTTATACCTTCTTGTATGACGAATCCTTCGATAACGTGAGTCAACACCTGCGGCTTAACGAGAGCTTTCGGCGGTGCTTGTTTGCTGTTTGTCGAAAGCGGCGTCGTCACAGTGCCGGCGAGTGGTTCCTCGTTGCTGACACCGTTCGTAATCGAGTTAACGGCGTTCGCAAGATTCATCAGAGGATTCCCGCAAGATTTTTCTTCGTGCTTGCCGACAGGAGTCGCGCGATCGTCCTTCGCGGCGCTCTTGTTCGTTTCGGCCTCTGAAAAAAAAAACAAACAAAAATTCCAGTCAGTAAAAGAAATTGAAAGGGAAAAAAATTTTAAAGCCATCGACACTAACCGGAGACGTTCGTGTTTCTCTGAGGTGTCTCTTCCACGACAGGTTCGTCCTTCTTCGCGGGCGTTTTGGAGTCCTCGACGGATTGCCCGTTGTTCGTAACGTTACACGAAAGTATCGTGCAGTCGTTTTGATGATTTCGATCGGGGGAGGGACCGACCATCGCCGAATTGCTGTTGTTATCCTGCGGCTGCTGCGGCGGTGGCTGCGGCTGCTGCTGTTGCTGCTGCTGCTGTTGCTGCTGCGGCTGTTGCTGTTGCTGCGGCTGTTGCTGTTGCTGCGGCTGTTGCTGTTGCTGCTGCTGCTGCTGCTGCGGCGGCGGCGGCGGCTGTTGCTGCTGCGGTGCCTGCGCTGCCTGAGTCTGTTGCAATTGCTGCTGATGCTGTTGCTCAGTCGGTTGAGTTATCATAGGGATCGTCTGAACTTGCGAATTTCCAGTGACGATTTGATTGCCAATCATCGCCTGGTTGAGCGCCTGCGGCATCTGCTGCTGCTGTTGAGGAACCCCGGTCATCGGGGAGGGTTGGACTTGATTCATTTGCAAAGTCGTAGCTACCATCGACACGACCGGCATTATCGGTCGTTCACCTCCGAGTACGACACCCGGTTGTTGCTGCTGCTGTGGCTGCTGTTGCTGTTGCAAAGTCATGCCTACTGCAAGGGGATTAAAAAAATCAATTAAAGACTGTAACAATTAAATTACAATGTTCAGTTTTTTACTAGAAAAAAGTCACTATCGGACTTTGTTATCTTTCACATTCGACTTACCCATCAACGGTTTCGGCTGTATTTGCTGTTGCGACGATTGAGTCTGTTGCTGCTGGCACTGTTGTTGGATATGTTGCTGATGCTGAAGTTGTTGCATCTGCTGCATGAACATCTGCTGATATTGCGGTTGCATCGGTGCCGGTTTGCATTGCAAGCCACGCCCTTGAGGCTGTTGTTGCTGTGGTGATTGCATTACTGTTTTGTTTTGTTGTCCAAAGTTTTGCTTGTCAGCAGTGGACATAGGTGAGCCAGGTGGTTGCGCAGAAGTCACCACAGGAACATTCGCAGTTATAAGGACTTTGCTATTGTTGTTGCTATTGCTCACTGGGGGTTGCTGTTGCATTATCATTGTTGCGTGATGCACATTAGATTTCGTTTGATTTGCTGCACCGGCCTTTGTAGCGTTCTGAAATGCATTTGGACCGGGTCTTGTGCGAACCACCGGCTTACCACGGCCTTTAACGCCACTGCCATTGCACTTTCCGCTCTGAATGAAAAAAAAAACGATCGAAGACCATATTTTCGTATTTACGTTGGAGGATAAAATAATAGAAAAAAACTTGAAATAAACACATTAAAATTAAAGAGTCGGGATACGAGAGTACTCGGTGTGTTGTATTTTTAACGAGGGACAGAGTCGTGAGATTCTAAGTATTGTGCGAAGTTAGACGATGAGTGATCAATTTTATCTATTAACGGTGGGATTGCCAAGTGGGTCCGATAGGAAGAAAAAAAGGTGTCTCTAGTTGAAAAGAAATGAGCTTTTGGCTTCCGTGTATACCTGTGCGTGTACCGTCGCCTGAACACCGTGAACAGTTTGCGTCGAGACCGAACTCGCCGGACGAATGTTCGCACCCTGGACGCCTTGCAACGAGGACGGAAGTATACTCAGCGGTCTCTGACCGCCGACACCCTGTTTAGCTTGCTGCTGCTGTTGCATGTCCATCACGCGAGGCTTTCCTGCCGCGGCGATCTGCTGAACGTTCTGCAGCTGCTGCTGGGCCGCCAGTGCTGTTAGCGCAGAAAAATTTTAAATTCGCGATAAGTTTCACAGTGGAGAGATAAAAAAAATTATCCGATCCAAGCATGGAAACCTTACTTACCATTGTGAGTCTGTATGGCTTGGGGACTCTGTATGAACATATCCTGCTGCGCAGGACCTCTGATGAATATCTGATTAGGCGCAGCTGTGAGAAGCGTCGGTGTCTGGAGTCCGGCCCACGCAACCTGAGGCGCAAATTGCCACGGGGAAAACTGCATCCCGCCCGGCTTTCCCGCGGCCGGCGTCCCAGTCGTGCAAGTTGTGTACTGTGTGGAAAAAATCAGTCACTAAAAGAAAAAAAGGAACAAATTAACTAGCTTCGCTCGTTAAGTGGAAATTACCTTTTGGACTTGATCCTGTTTATTCGCCGTCTGTTGCTGCTGCTGTTGCTGAAGCGACGGTGGAGATTGGGGCGATCCGAGAACACCGACGTGCCCGAAAACGAGAGTTTGACCCCCGCCCGGATTCCCCGACGCCGGCCCGGGTAGATAACCCGCCGGGAAGCCTTGGACCTTCGCTCCTCCGGGTCCGGGATGGCCTTGCCCTTGGCCGGGATTCGAGGCAGCCGTCAGCATGTGAGGCGTCAACTGTGTCGCTGACTGATTTCCATCCCCAGCGGTTATCACCTGCCATCGTGTTTATTATTTTTTTTACATAAAACTCCCCCGCAATGTTAGCTTGCGAAATTCATCGGGACGATAGAATACCTGAATCGACTGAGGGTTCAGATAGAGCGGCGTTCCTTGGGTATTGTACAGATGCTGCAAGTGATAAACTTGACTCTGCATCGGCTGTTGTATAACTTGGACCGCCTGGGGATGAGCTGCCATTGTGGTTATAGCCGCTCCACCCTGCTGACCCGACAACGTCATTGATACACCGTGCTGCTGCTGCTGCTGATGCTGCATCGACACTGCGACTGCATTCTGCAACTGTTTATTTTTCAAGGTATTAATTGTTACCCTCGCATTGGCACTTCGAAGCCCAGAAGCAATATACAAGTTGAGAAAAGTATTTTTAAGAAATTCTTGAATATAAATATAAATATATGTACATAGTTGTTGAATATTCGAACGTTTAAAGTTGATATTGGATCAGGTTAATAAACGAAAGGGTCATTTTATTTCGTAAAGGCTTCTTTATTCGTAAAGGTAACGTTCTTGCAACCGTTCACTGTTTAAAGGTATGCAAAAATGTTTAAAAAATCAAAAAATGTTTTAAAAAATGCTCGAATATATAAACATATGTAAATACTCTTGGAATGTTCGAAAGTTTAAAAGAGCTATTGGATTCAGATGAACAAACGAAAGAGTTATTTTATTTCTTAAGAGCAAAGTTCTTGCAACTATTTATTATTCAAGGTAACAATTTTTGGGCTCTGATTGGCCCCTCGAAGCTCCGAGTCGAAATAAAAGTTGTGGAAAATACGTTTTCAATGCTCCAATATGTACACATGGTACATACTTACAAACATATGTGACTACTCTTTGAATATTCGAACGTTTAAAGGAGCCATTGGATCTAAATTGACAAACAAAAGTCTTATTTTATTTCTTAAGGGCAACGCGTAAAGATTGCATACCTGTTGCTGCGGTATACTCGTTGCCACTTGAGGCTGAACTTGAACCTGGGTCACATTGTGCTGAGCGTTTCCTTGCTGTTGCTGCTGTTGCTGCTGCTGCTGTTGTTGTTGTTGCTGCTGCTGCTGTTGCTGCTGCTGTTGTTGTTGTTGCTGCTGTTGCTGCTGGGCTTGCTGTTGGGCTTGTTGCTGGGCTTGTTGTTGCGCTTGCTGTTGCGCTTGCTGCTGAGCCTGTTGCTGGGCTTGCTGCTGAGCCTGCTGCTGCGCTTGCTGATTCTGCTGCTGTTGCACCTGCATCTGCTGCTGCTGCTGGGGCTGTATCTGCTGCTGTTGCTGCTGCATCTCGTGCGTCGTCATCATCATTTGTTGCTGCTGTGGTTCTTGCTGTTGCTGCGATTCTTGAATATCTATCGCCATCGCAACTTACCACACGCTAACAACTTTCGCAATATGCCTCGATCCCATTTGTTTAACCTTTTCGCAAAACTGGCCTCATCCAGCTCGGTGATCAATTGTCGATCGACGCTTTCTTCTTTGCCATTTCAGCACGGCAATGCTTCACGATCTTCGACCGATTGTCGAATCTGTAAAAGAGACAAAAAAAAATGTTCATCAGTACTCTCGTCCATTTGCAAACGATGCAAACATTATATTAAAAAAAAATAAAAATATTATCTCTTAAAATCGCCAGTTAAAAATAACGAGTTAAAACTAAATAATCTATTCTTCGAAGTATCGAGCAGTTTTTCACGAATCTGTAAATTCTCTCGTGTTTGGATTCGGATGGTAATTTTTTTTTCTACCCTGGACCCTCGGTGCGCGCGTTTATGGACGTTTCTCATTATAATTCACAGCTTCTTTATCCGGCAAGATAGATTAGCTGCAATCGCGAAATAAATCATCGGGGTTTCATGCTTGTCGTCAGTGTTTCGAGTATCGTGGCCGCGGAGCGCTCACGACTCCGAATCCGAGATACATTGAGGGAGGGGGGGGGGGGGGGGGGGTCTCTTATCTGTGTTGCGCCACGATATGTATAATAACGAGGCATCGTATACGTCAGTGATCAGTTCGTTAATTGTCGCAAAGTAGTCGGTGGCCACGTTCGTGAACGAGAATCGTTGTGTGCTCGTGAAACTTGAGTCGTGCATAGCTGTGAATGTCTTTCGCCTAGAAGTGGCTCACCGCGTAAGTACCAGTGGAGGGATGAGCATTGACGAACCTCCGAATTAATTTGTATTTCATAATGTAATTGCGCAAGAACGATACGCAATCAGCCCGGCCTGCAATGCGATTTAATCATCGATAATAACGAATAAAATTGACGACTCGACAGGGAACTGCCATGGAGACATTTGAAAGCCGCCGAGTCTCTAAAATAGAGGAAATTTGTAAAAGTGACCGAGGAACGTAAATTCGTTCCCGACAATCGATCGATATTCATAGCTTTCTCAGAGAATTAGACAGTTGAACATTTCTACGTTAAAAAAAGTTCCTAACCTACAAGCAGGTAGAATTTTCGTCCGCGCGGTTGAGAACCACTGAGCCCGGCTGATGGGACGAACGATACGAATTCTGTGCTCTCTCCTCGGTTCTCTCCTCCTGCCGCCGGTCGCAGGGACCGTTTAGCCTAGAGGCGGCCGAAGGGAGAGGGCCGAAGTGCTTCGCTAACCCGAGAGACCGGGAGATCCGTGGAAGCCGGGCTTGGCGGGTAAGGGAAGGCTCGGCCCACGAGAAATAGGAGTGAAAGGGAAACAGCCCCAACCGGGGCCGAATGTGTGTACGAGCGGCGACACGGGAGCGAGGGAGACGCACGTATCGGCAATGCGGCGGGGCGGTGAAAGGGGAGAAAATGATAAGGCATTGCTTCCAACGCCAGCGGCGCTCAAACTCCACCGAGTGACCTCAAAACCCATAACGCGAGCGCTCGCCCGAGTTCCCGTGACTTTGGCTCTCGACGAAATTTACTCGAAAAACACCGCACGGGCTTTCGGTTTTCCGAACGGAGAGGCTTCGCGGGGGTCCACGGTCGAAACGTGAGGTCGTAAAAACCCTCGCGACTACCACGTCGGCCGCCCGACGATGCTAACTTTCTTTTTTTTGCCCACCGCCGAGTTGAGAACTGGCGCGTTGTTGTTTTCTCGTTTACGTTCTCGATCGTGGATTAAAGTTTATTGCGAGGTATATTTGGAAACGAGAAAAAATAAACAAAGGCAATGAAAAGTAAAAAATAAAAGACTCCCGACGAAGGCGAGGGGGGCTACGCGGTTACGTGACGAGAGTGATAATACGTAATTTTTTTTTTTTTTTGTTTTTCTCCATCGAAACTGCGCTGAGGAGCGGTAAGGAAGGAAACTGAAAGCCGTGCGCAGAGACGCGCGCGGGGGAATCGATACGCCGTTGGTTTCTCTCTAATAGCAGCGAGGGGGAGAGACGAGACACGGAGAGGGTCTCGGGGCGAGATCCATCTTGGAGCGTAGCCGAACAAAATGTCGTCCTGCCCGGAGACCACCATAATTAGCGTCACGCAGGGGGAGAAAGAGAATGAAAAAAAGGGAACAACAAAAAAAAGAAAAAAAAGGGAGCGACACGAAGCGGCGAGATACATGCTCGGAAGGAGGGGGGGACGAGTTCGAGGGAGGGAGAGAAGCCGAGGCGAGAAAAAGATAGGAGAGAAGAAACATGGACGCCGAGGTTGAAAAACGAGCAGGCAGGTAGTGTCCAGAGCCGAGCCGGGTGTGTGGGGAGGGGGAAGTTTTGCCTGCCGAGAGAAAACGAGAAGGGGGACGGAGGAATAATGAGAGGAGGCGAACCGGCTAGGGGGTTACTGACAACATGGATCTCGCCGTAACAATGATAATAATAATGATAATAACAATAATCCTTGCAGCGACTGGTTGCCCGTACGAAAAGTATAATAACAGCACGCGGTTCGTAACGCGAGGGCGAGTTCGGTATCTGAAACGTCCGGATACAAAAAAGGGAAAAGAAAAAAAACTGCCAAGAGAATCCATAGACGCCGGGTCGATAGATACAAATTTTGTTTGTTTTTCGTAATTTCACCTTATGGACTAATTTTTTGCTAGTCGAGCGTTTTTAGCTTGTGGTAATTTTGGATTGACGGTTTGAGAGCCTCGGGGAGTCGAGTCGACCGAGAGTTGTACGGTATGCGCCTACTTCGAGATAGAAGTGCCCCCGCAAGCGCCCGCGCATTGTACGTCACTGGGAGCCTCGACCACTGCAAGCAACGCAATCTCCCGTAGCCGCGCGCGAGGGAGACAGAGAGAGAGAAAGACGGGAGCACCATTCGCCGACAGAGACGCCCGCGTGCGCGAGAGCGCGGTCGAGCGAGCGAGCGAAAGAGAACGAAGCGGAGAGAAGAGGAAAAAGAAAGAAAAAAAAAAAAGGAATAACCGACGAGGCTCTCCCGATTACTTGGCTCGGATACTCACATGGCGACTGCGCAGTCACACCTAGGCACGTTTCGGATTCACGTTGAGCGATGTCACACGACATATATACACGACGGGTTATAGCGAGAGTGCCAGAGCGAGTAACACCGAACCGTGTACACTCGAGCACGCGCGAACACACACACACACACATCCACGGTCACGAAATCCAATTAAAATTGATGTACGAACTCGTTGACACTGCACAGGTAAAAACACACCGAGATTACTCGAACTGGGCCCCGATTAAAAATATCATATCTCGTACACGTGACGGGGCAGAAGAAAAAAACATTTTTTTTTTTTTTCAAGCCCAACGTTCGATGCGAGGCCCGACTGCGAGAGGAACTGTAGCCGCGAACCGAATAGGAACGACGAAACGGATAGAGAGCGGCCCCAGTCGGTGAGTTTCTCGGAGCGTACCCAGCGTACCACCACACACCGTGTCGTTGCCGAGAGGCCTCGGGTAAATGGCGTTGCGCTCGGGAAGGTTGCACGTCGGCGGCACGGGGTTCCGCAAGCATTGGTAGACGTACTCCGTTGTCTGGCCTCCCTCCGCGTTCGCGTCGTGTACGAGACGCCCCTCGCGCCTCTCCCTACCCCGTCGCTGCTGTAGTTATGTCCCGGCGTCGCTCCGAGATAGATATCCCCCCGGAGCTGGTGGGGCCTTTGAAACGCGCGGAGAGTAAGGGAACACACGGTTGGGAACGAGATATATTCTCCCTCACGTTCGACGAATAACTGTGGCACCCCTCTGGCGTCGTCGATCCCCTCGTCCGCGGGAGAGGGCGAGGTCGCGGCCGCCGATTGGACGAGAGCCGACAAATCCCAGAGGCATAGTTACCGAGCGGAATAGGGGCGGAGCAACGGAAACTCGTGCGGGAACTGCTCGAACCGCAAAGCACTTACTTTTTTTAGGGGGAGAAACTCTAAAACCCGACTGGCGGGGCGCATGCGCGGACTAACGGTAACCAACACTATCGCGCGACTTCGGGCATTCAATCGTTAACCGTGTCTCCCCACCCCTCGAGACGGCGTCGCCAGAACGTCGCCCTTGCACGAGGGACGGAGATGAAAAATAATATGTCGCGCTCGCTCGCACGATGTTCGAGCTACAGTGAGCTTCAGCGAGACGCCAGCCGATTTCGTGGTGTAGAGCTCGATGTACAGGACGTGCTACTCGCAGGGACGTAAGCGCAAGACGGAGGAACCTGCTATTTTCGTTTTCTCGAGTTTCGCGATTTTTTTTTCTTCTATTGGACGATTTATGATCGTAAATGTGCGAGTAATGCGAAAAGATGCTGCGATAGCTGGAAGGTTGAGTCGCACTCACCGAATGAAGAAACAAGCACGAACGGGACTCGTGCAAATTTGGAAGTTGTCCGGGTTATAGATGTAGGGCTTACGGAAATCGGAAGCCTCGCTTCGGGATTTGGACGTGCGGCACAGGCTGCTTCATTATTCGCTGATTCGACCTTTCCCCATCCTCCAATTAGCTTCATTCTGGAAGAATTTTTTTTTAGTAAATGATCGTACAAGAATGTATATGCATGGTGTAGAAGATTTGAGAATCCAAGGTATGCGAACGGGGCTCTCGTAAAGTAGAGCGGCCCTGCGCCCCTTCCGCGCCAGGCGCGTACACAATTTATGAGTCTCGGAGGGAACCTTAACGTCGTTTCGGAGATAGACCCATAACAATCGAATTCCTGTGTCAGAAGTATTCGAAAAAGTAGAAACGTGCTTTTTTCATGTTTGTGTTCTACAAAAACTACCAGCATAGTCTCTACCTCGCTACAACTCCAGAGTCTCGAATTTCAATATGAGAACAAACTGATTGCTCGGTTTACACAACTTTACTGTACAATTCTTAGTTCCATCATCGCGGCTCGAATCAATTCGCCCTTTGGCACATATCGTTAAAGGGACTTTAGCTGGCCACAAAAAAAAAATACGAGACTTAAAGTTAATTCCAATATAAAGTCAGACTGATTTCTCCATTTGCACAATTTCATTATAAAACGTTTAGTTCCATCGTCGCGGTTCGAATCGATTCGCCGTTTGCAGCATATCGTTAAAGGCTCTTTATCTACCTACAAAAAAAATTGCGAGACTTAAAGTCAATTCCATTGTGGGAATCGAGCTTGAAGCGTTGCGAAGTCGAGTGGGTCAAGTAGTCTCGGTGTGCGTTGCGAAGCTAGAAGTCAGTCGGAAACATTGCTGCAGTTAAAAAATAAATCTCCAACGTTCGCCCGATATTGCGTGCAAATAATTGTCCCCTTAGCTTTACAATCCCTTCGAAGTATTGTTACTTCTTTAGCGCGTCGTTGAAGAAAAAAATCAAATAAAAAATAATTGAAACTTTCGCAACCGCTGCTTTTGTGATTTCGAGGAAAGTACGTACGGCCCTGTCACAGCTGTCTCCGAGAGCCACGTTTACACTCCCCGTTCGCGAGCCGCGCACGCACACGACTGTACTCTCGGTTTCACGCACACTGTGCTCCCGACTCTCGAGAGCCCACCGTGAATTGGCGGCTGATTATCAAGCGAAAAATCTTCGGCCTATCGGATTCGAGAGAATATCTCCCGTCGTCTCTTTTTTTCCGCTGTACACCCAGCTCTCGCGCGGCATAACGAATAACGAGACTGACACGATCTTAATTTCTCAGACACAACGAGCCCGCGCTGCGTCGATCGTCGGTGTCGTCGAGCCGCTAAAGTTTAGGAATTCGAGCCGCGTCTTTCGCACTTGTTCGTCCTCGCGAGGAGCCCGTGTCGAGCACGGTTGCGATGCAACGAGAGAGGCTTCCTCAATTTCGTTGAAAAAGCCGTTCCACAAAAACAGCAAAAAAGAAAAAGCGTCCACCTCTCTTAAATCTCCGGAGGCAAAAGATCGAAAACCTCCGATAAGCCGCATGCCCGTTACGTTAGCCGTAAATTCCTTCGACACCGGACGGATCTACATTGCAAATGAAAGAAACTCTGAATCTCCGTGTCCCATCGGGAGAGCTTGACCCTTCGCGAGCGTGCCTCAAAGAGAAGGATAAAAAAAGTAAAGCAAAAAAAAAATGAAGTTGCTCGGACGAAGAGCATAAAGTACCAATATACACACAGGAATCATAAATATGGTTACGTGCGATATGCACGGTGCGAGAGGAGTCCGGAGTATAGCAATCTTTCCGATAGATATAGCAAGCTCCCGAAGCTTCGTATAGTGTCTGCTCGCAGGCGATAGCTATGCTGCAGTAGCGCATATATATAGATATATACACACAAACGTATATACATTCTCCCGTTTCTCCTCGGTCCTCTCGTCCCGGGGTTATCGTCTCTCCTGCTCTCTTTCCTCGTAGCAGAGTCAGGCACCTATACGAGCCGAGGGAAAATTCGGATCGCGGGTACTCTCCGTGGAGCGACGCAGAGAGAAAGAGGCGATAGTAGGAGCGATCGCGTGTGTGAGTGGGCCTCCGAGGAGTCCGAGCCCGCATGCCCGGTCTTGCCTGCTACAGGCTTCAGGTATACGACGCTTCGTTGTCTCCCGTCGTTGTGTGGGTGATCGTGGGTGTCGTGGAGGCACCCGAGAAACCTCTCTCTCTCCGTCACCCATCGCTCGGATGGTGGGGCAAGTAGGTAACCGACCAATGGTTTAGTTCCGTCGGAGTTGCCAAGGAAACCGGTTAATGATTCGAGCCGCCACTGAGGAATTGGCTTGTACGCTCCCCGCAGGTTTGGCTCCGAGTCGGCGCATGCGTTCATTCCCCCCACACTCGACTTTTGTATAGGATATAGATATATATATATATATATGTTTAGATATATAGATATATAGATACATATATATGTATGTATATGTATATCTATAGAGCTCTATCGTTTTAGCCCGCGTTCCACGAGCGGGGAGCGAGAGAGCTCACGGGCACGATTTATTAATAGCGTGTGTACCGACTCGCATCTCGGCGGTGGATGTGTGAGTGTGACATACAGTCGGAGGGGAGAGGAGGGGGGGGTTTCAACGTGCGTGCGGCAAAATTCTCTGTGGCCTTGCGCGAATGCGAATGGATCTTCTTCTCTCGGGAAGAGCATGGGGACTCCGGACGGAGAGAGAAACAGACCCTACTCTCTATTCCCCGGCGCGCATACCTATTAAATCGTCGCACTCGCCGCACGCACACGGAGGCACGAAAAGCTCGAATTACCGTGGTCGTCGGCCGATTGTACGTGTACGTGTGTGAAACACGAACGGGAGAGAACGAAACGGGGCTCTCTCTGTCGCTTTCGAGGGAGTGAGAGGACGAGACGCGGGTCGAGGCAGGGAGAGAGCGCGGTCGAGGCGACGCGGAGATGGAGAGAGATGAAACTCGCCCGGTTTGTAGACGACGATTGGTTTCCTTCCCACCCCGAACGAAATATTTCCCTTCCCAGTGAAGCCTCGAACGAGGCTGCCTGTCGCTCCCCCCCTCATCCCTGCGCCGCGCTCTACGCCTTCCCACAGCGTATGAAAGCCGTCAGAAACAACCCCTCGGTGCCCCCTCCCCCCTGCCCCTTCCCCTCGACCCCGCCGACGAGCGTGCATGACGAGAAACGATGATCGAAGAGCCCGACTCGACGCGGTACATGCCCATCTTTTACTGATTCGATAATCGGCTCTGGTAGCCGAGGATCCATTATTCCATCTCCGTCATTACGTTCGCTGGATCGATTGACGCTGCTCGGTGAATCTGAAAATTTTCGATGATAATATGAATTTTGTATTATATAGCTATGGTACGTATGGCCGTAGGAATTAATTGGGATTTTTTTGTTAATATGTGGATATGATAATCAATTCTATGCACGGGGACCGAGAAGAGCGATTCACTTTTATTTATGAGAAATTGATAATTGCGTGGAGGATTTCGCCACTCGAGGTGTGTTGGACGCTCTTGGGAGGTTTGATAAAAAAAATGGTTACGGGTTGTCGAAGATATATCTTTTATATTGATATACGGTAAATATAGCGATACGAATGAATTCGGAATACTTTGTGCACGAAGACTGAGAAGACCGATCGATTTTATTGATGAGAAATTTATAATCGTGTCGGGAATTTTGCCACTCGAGGCGTTTCGGAAGCTCCTGGGAGGTTTGATAAAAAAATGGTAACGGGCTGATCGAAGATATATGAATTTTATATTAATATACGGTAAATATAGTGATACGAATGAATCCGGAATACTTTGTGCACGAGGACTGAGAAGCCCGATCGATTTTATTGATGAGAAATTTATAATCGTGTCGGGAATTTTGCCACTCGAGGCGTTTTGGAAGTTCCTGGGAGGTTTGATTTAAAAAAAATGGTAACTGCTTGATCGAAGATATATGAATTTTATATTAATATACGGTAAATATAGCGGTATTCATAATCAATCTCCCGTGCACGAGGTCTGAGAAGCTCGATCCATTTTTGTTTATGAGAAATTTACAATTGTGTGAAGAATGTTGTCGAGCCATTTTGGGGGCTCTTCGGAGGTTCGATAAAAAAAATGGTAAGGGGTTGTCGAAGAAGCTCATCGATGATGAATCGTCGATGCCGGCCGCGCGCATCAGTTATTTGTACGCCATAGCTGCACAAAGTATTACTGTGGAACTCCGGTCCACGGAAAAGAAAACAACGAGAACGGGGGGGACGGGGCAAGAAGGGAACGAGAAGAATCTCGCCGAGAATGCGATAGGCTCGGAGTGCGGACGCAAGGTCGCAGAACGCGTCATCGCGCAGACTTGAAAGTGATTATATATACACACGTATAGATACACACGTATAGTCAGAAGAATGAATTAATCGAACGCGATCTGACATAAGCATTGCAACTCTCCGTTCCTGACATGTAAGAGAGCGCGTATGGAGAAGAGCGATTAATGGTGTGCGTGAGTCGATCGAGCCGACAGTCGACCGGGGGCGCCGAGGTCAGCGAGTGACTTTGTACGTATCAGTTATCGCGATTTATCGCGATCCCTCGCTCGTTATTTCATCGACGATGCAAACAAAAAACACAGCGGGAAATTGCACATATTTAATCGATGTTTGACGATAGATCGATCATGAATGTGCGCGGTCTAAGGACAAATTTATCGGAGTGAAAAACGGCTACTGCTCTTCAAACTACTTTCTACGATCTCATAATTCTCTCGGAGAAGCCTTGAATTCTTTTCTAGCGTCCTATCCTTGGAACGATATTTTGCTTGAGGACTCGATTGAATGTGCGGCGGTCCATCTTGTGGATACTATTTATCTCGAAGAAGATTATGGCCCCCATTGTGAATTACTTAAGTATCAACTCACTTGTAACTCGAAGAGAGAGGATCGATGTTTTGTTTCTTTTTAACATAATTAATCATAGGTTTGATTCCCCATCGTTGAGTGCACTCGTCCGGTTGCATGTGGGTGAGAGAGTGAACCGAAATTATGAATTACTCAACGCGCCTTTTTATCGTACAAACTATGCAAATCACACTTAATGTCTACATATTTCCGATATGTATTTTTTTTTTAGTTATTAGGGCTTCCTGACAACTTGTAATCGGGTTCTGCTCGTATGATTCCATAATAAATAAATAAATAAATAAATAAGTAAATAATATCGTAAATTGTCTTGGAGAAAAAATTTTTATGGACAGCTATAAGATAAACGTCCCAATGCCCGGACACGTCCCAGTGGCGGGACAAAGCGTGTGTGCAAAAGACGGAGATACGATTTTTCATGCATGTCCGGGGACTGGCACAGCTCCTTTTGCTGTCCGGCCATTGGCACTTTCACCTTGCCTGTTTATAAATCACACTACCCGAGACCGTTCCGAAACTAACGGACGCGGAGTGGGGACCACGCGCTGCTACGCAAGCGCTTAAGAGTGGGGATAGATGTGTGACTTATAAAGGATTAATGTCTGAAAATTGAAATTGCGTATAACGACGCAAACGGCAAAGCGCGAAGCTCCAGGGTGCTCCGTGCCCTCCAGAATGTTTCATAAATGGTGAGTATCGCAAGTCATGTTATTTCGGCTTCTAGCACGCATTTATGTACCGGAGATTCGTGATCGGAGGTACAAAATGGATCGAACATAGGTCTTAAACACCGAGAGACCAATTTCATTTTCGTAATCCGATTTTGGGAGAAGCAGCGATTTCTTGTATTTTTGAACAATGTTACTTCTTCTATGTTCTGCTCCCCGATATAATTACGGGAAAACACGAGGATCTACCGTGCTCTAGAGAAACACACAAAATAGTATACTTAATGGAGTTACGGATATGGAGTTAAGAGACAAATTACAGATTCGCAAACGGGGGTATTTATGCCTCCCCCCCCCCCCTCCCGAAAGCCTATGTTCAATATATTTTAAAAGATCGAACATGGGCTTCAACACCGAGAGACGAATTTCATGGATGTTATCCGATTTTGTGAAAAGCAACGATTTTCAGTATTTTCGAACATCGTTATCTCTGCTTCCCAATATAATTAAAATCGAATAACAAGAGAAACACACAAAATAGTGTACTTGATGGAGTAACAAAATTGTTTTTCTTGTCACAGCGATAAGATCCGTGAAAAAGGCACGATAGAGGTGCGAGTCGGGTTTTTGTGTCTATAGACCGGAAATGGGTTGTGTGGCCTTTATCAGGTCAGACAAAATCTCGACAGTGTTAATGCCAAAGAGTAATTTGACATTCAGCGAGGATCGTAGCCCGATCGCCCGAATAAAATATCACACGATTACTTTTCCGATCTTCGATTATCGTGAAGACGAAGCCTCAATGACTCAATGAACAAGTGACCGTACGAAAAATCAACACAAATAATAAAAACATGTAAATCCTCTCCGACAGATGTGAGAATATGGATTGTATAGTCTTCATCGGGCTCGACAGAATCTCGACCGTGTTAAATATTATACGAATACTCTTCGAATGTCCGACCGACGTGAAGAAAAAGCCAATGACTCAACGAACGAGTGAGCTTACAAAAAATGTTTAAATAATAAAAATATGGAATCCGATTCGAGAGATGAGACGGATAATTTTACGGTCTGCTAGGATAGTGGCCCGATGACCCTAACAAAATATCGAGCGTATAAAATCTCATATGATTACCTCTTCGGATGTCCGATCATTGTGAAGAAGAAGCTAATGATTCAACGAATGAGTGAACGTACGAAACATAACCAAGTAATAAAAATATGTAAATCTTCTCCGGGAGACATGTCGGATAATCTGACATTCAGCAAGGATCGTAGCCCATGGACCTAATAAAATATCGACCGTACAAAATATCATGCAATTACTCTTCGACGTCTGA
>JAPYZD010000516.1:0-46712 GCA_030522725.1 Ichneumoninae sp. B BG-2022a
AAATTGCAACGCACATGTGTTTGAAATTTCAGAAACGGTTTATGTAAAAAAGCTTCCAATACTGTTCATTAATTTTCAAACAACATTTTTTTACAGTGTACCGAGTTGTTTTGCAACTGGGATTTGTCAAGAGGTGGATGACGAGCAGCAACTGCGATGAAAGATTGTTGCGAATAATGTTCAGAAAATAGAAGATGAAGAGGCGTGATCGTATATGGACATTTTCCAGTTAACGCCAGCTGGAAACGGTCTTTGGGAAAACGGACCGACTCCACTAATGGCGTACCCGATAGGCTTATGCCGATGCTACCAAACATTGATGATGGCGGACTGTACCGCGATGCTTCGTTTGTACAAGCATCGAGTTCCGAACATACTTCACATTCCTCGCCTTTGGTGCTCTATAACAAATCGCGCGAGCATCCTCTGTACCGTTCGCCGTATCGTCAACGCCGTGACTATCAACATTCACGACTGAAAATCTGGCCCGATGCCGTTGTGAGGTACGAGTTGTTGTGCAACTGTGGGATTTGTCAAAAGCTGGATGACGAGTAGCAGCGGGCGACGAAACACTGTTGCGAACGATCGTTAGAAAATAGAAGACGAAGAGAAGTGATAGTTCATGGACACTTACCAGCTACCGTCAGCTGGAAACGTTCTCTGGGAAAACAGACCGACCCCACCGACGGTGCACCCGAACGGTCTCTTTTCGCGAGTTTTATACTTAAGGAATTGTTTTCGCCGGGCGGGCTCGCTTCGAGTTTCAGGCTTCGTTCCGCGCTATAGCCGACTCGTGTGTCCGTTGGACAAAAGTTTAATTAGTTTTTAGACGCTGCGCGGAGGCCGGGCGTTTGGGCGCGAGATGGGCAAGAAAGAAGATGAGGAGGAAAGAGACCAGCGCACGAGGACGCTGCCGGAGCGAAGTTCAGTTCGGTGCCGGCGGAAACGTTGACAATTTTCCTTGGGAAGTTTTTCAATTTCCACGGACTCCTGTGAAGACTACGGGTCGTCGCGGACAAAGTAAAAGGAAGAGACCGGCACGAGGTCCGGACGTTCCTGGAAAGAGGGCGATCGAAGAGTCACCCTCTCGCAATGGAAAACTGGCACCCTCCCGTGAACCGCTCCACACCCACTCAGATTTTATTCTTGGCCTCGCAAATATTTTCATCTCCCATCAGCGCTGTATTATCTTCCCTCTCTATTTTTTTTTCTTCGGTTGATCATCGAAGTGTACACCTTTGTCCGAATAATTCTCCTCGCTTACCTTACCCGCGAGGAGAGGCGGACTCTCGACTCCGCTTCTGATTCCCCGCCGGAGCTAACGAGGATGGAGTAGGGTCCAAATTGTGCACGGCTAAGATGCTCGAGATTCGCTCGAGAACCCTTCGAGGATAAAGATGGAGAAATTGATTATCAGTAGGAAAAGTTACGTGCAAATGATGCTCCAAGTGTACCGAGCCATCCAAGCAGAAATTGACGAGCGTTACATCGGGCTTTACCGTTTCGGCCATCCTCGAAGAGCCCATAACTCCATCTTTCGCACCGCATGACCTCTATAGCTGACGTTGTCTCCTAGGAAATCCCTTGTATTCCTGAAGACTCCGGCAACCTTTCGGTATGTAGAACTGCGCCGGAATTTAAAACTCCAGTCAAGTGGATTTGGCAACTGCGCGACCGGCGCGAATAGGTGTACGCGAATGACGTTGCGGCCACCATCACGACTGCGGCTAAACTTGCCTTCAGCCGCCGGAGGGCCGGCACGAGGAGTCTCCGCACATCCGTGATCCCGCAGGATGAGTAGCCGGACTTAGCGCTAAAACGTGGCGAGATTTACGCCGAAACTTGAGTCCAAACTAGAGATTTATCACCCGCTTTCACGAACGCCGTTCACCGCGGTTCTGCCTTTCGGTTCCCTCCGCCGTTCACTTCCCTCCCGCTCTTCCTCGTCCTCCTCCTTCCCGTCGTCGTATATCAAGCCCGGGTCCCAACGTTTTTCCAACCGCGATTTTCGCGATACGACGGAGCAAGGAAAATACGGCGTTATCGCAGAACCAAGCGACGCTGCACGGTATCTGCGCCTTGCGTCGCTTGTGAGTTTGAATACACTTGGTTGTCTCGTGCAAATAACTAATAACCATCGCGGTGGAAGTCGTTATAGCAGTTTCTCTCCACCGAAACGCACGGTGACTCCGATGTTTGACTCACGACAGAAGGTAAGTCATCGGCGTTGGGAAATAAAAGGGGGATGAGATTCTCTACTGTTTATCCCTGTTGGGGGTTGCGTGTGTATCTGGGCAAACAATGGCTCAACCCCGAAACGGGCGCACCCTGAAAACTTGTAGTTACACGCGGAGCGCACACAGAGTTCGCAGCCGGACAAAGTTATGACCGGGTCGGCGTGGCCGTGCGGCGAGAAAACTTGGGTCTATAGTTTTGGGAGCTCGCATGGGATAACGTGTAGGAGCCTTGACTTCGGTCATTCTACTTAATTGGCGAGCCCCGAAGCGTCAAAATGCTGCTCACTGCCGTTTCGTTCTGTGTCGTCTCACTCACGCACGCTGTTAGGAGATGCGACTGCCGCTAACTGTGGGATTCGAGGATCAAAGTGCCCGACGCATAGATTCGATTGTAACGACCGAAGTTGGGAAGAACCTGGGAACGTTTTGATAAGTCAGAATAGGGTAAAAGTGGGGAATATGCACCGGTCCATATATCATTGATTTACGTGTTGATCGAGGTAGGCCATATTCACCACTTTTACCCTAGACAATATTTTTTTAAGCTTCCAATGCGGTTTTCTATGGCAGATTCTGAGGCGATGTGAAACCGAGAATTACGAGAAAAAATCGCAATTAAGGGGGTTATTAGAAGTTTTTTTTTTAGAAAAATGGAAAGTTATTTTTAAAAATATCCGGACCACTCATTTCTATGTATTTTTTCTTGCCAAACACGAACGTCCTGGCATTTATGGCTCAAACTCAAGGGGGTTTTGGTGATTTTTTTTTTATACACCTGAGCGACGCAAGTTGTGCGTGACTAGCTTCGAGCTTCAGCCTCTGAGCTAAAGTAATCTCTGAAAGACTCTTTTGAAAAAGAAAAAAAAATCTGAAAGATTTTTTTTTTCGTTTTCGTTCACTGACTTTTCGCGTGCAAATTCTATTCCGCTATGACGGAGGGTGGTTTTCTATAGCCGTATAGTTTTCGTGAGCGCAGAAAGACGCGCGTGTGCCCCTTCGTAAAGCGTTACAGTCCTCCTCGACTGCAGTGTAGTTAGGTACTGTGACCCCGTCTCGTAGTCGGATTAGCCGACCCCATAGAGGGAAAAATGTAATATAAAAGGCTTACCGCGACTTAAGCCGTTAATATGTTGTACGACGAGTGAGAAGGACACGGGGCGGTAGGGAGGGAAGGTCTCCCGAAACTATGTATATATTACCAAAGCCCGGCAAACATATGTCCCGAGTAATCGTCAACCGCACACAACCCTACATCTTGGCTCGTGCACCCTGCGAGGGGCTGAGCTTTGACTTGTCGGCATTCACGCGATTTTATATCGATCTCCCGCATAAGATTTTTATTCTTCGAACGGTTAACCAGTCTATCATTTTCCCAAAGGGTTATTGCGAACAAAATATTTTACTTTATTTTTCTTCCTCGTGGAGGAAGTTTCGTTTTGATGGGGAGTAAAATCGACGTTTTAATGAAACGTATTCAATATTATCCAAAACATCGCAAAATCATATTTGGAAAAATTGTCCGGATGTATGTGTGTGTTTGTGTATGTGACACAGACGCGAAAAATTCAGACCTCTACAAGTCGAGAATGGTTCGACCGATCAAGCTGAAATTTCAGACAGTGTGTGTGTGTGTGTGTTTAATGGTCAAAAGTGTCCTCAAAATTTAATTAAAAAATGTTTAATTATTAATTTTTTCCAGGCGATTTTTAATGTTTTCAAAAATGTCTGTGGGCGCTCCAGTTCTTACAATGTTTAGCTATCGGAGCAAAAAGTTGTACACAGATGGATCATCGCGCGATGATCCCAATTGAATTTAGTGAGAATCGATCAAACCGCTTAAATTTTATCTCGTATTGAATTTTTCGAATTTCACGAAGAACGAGTACTTTATTTTGCACGCCATTGTTTTGCGATCAAAAAGGGCGGTTTAAAAAAAATCATTCAGCCCTAGGGCTTCGTTTTGGGAAGGCGTTGCGCACTGTCATTCCAATCTGTCGCTTTCAATTACCGTGTCGATGCCGACGGACCAGCAGTGAATTCGCCCGTAGCTCAAAGATGCTTATCGGCTCCAAGGAAGAGAGGATGGATAAAATGATGTTACGAACTGTCGTCGCACTTGTGTACATTCTCGGAGCGTGGGTCACGCACGGAACGCTCCACGTATTTGCGTTTGAATTACACCCCAACGAATGTGTTTCGGACGATGTTTTCGGGGGGGGGGGGGCGGTGGGAGGTCAGGGGGGAGATAACGGGGTGCCGGGGTAGTGCAGAGGCGGATGGTGAACGCCCAATAGGGAGCACGTGTCGCCGCGTGGCCGCCGAACAACTAATTGAGATATGAAATTTATTTCGGGCAGACCGTAGTTGTCAGCACCGATATACGTTCCGAGAGCCCGTGAAAATTAAATAATTCTCATCGGCCCTTTTTTTCGAACACGGGATCCTGAAAACACCGTCGGCCGTTCTAGCGAAATGGCGAACCATGGCGTTACAGTTATACCGACGTATTGAAAATAACGAATGTTAAAAAAAGCTCCTCCACATAAAACATACAAATGTGCGATGTGACCCTTCGCAAACCGAAAAAAGAGAAGAGAAGAAAAAAAATTCCAAAAAATCTGACCCATTATATCTCAATATAACAATAATCCGACAGGTTTCCCGGCTTCGATAAATTAAATTGCCAGAGCGGCGATAATTATTCGTATCCGCTCACGGGTTCTCGGTTTGCACATTAGATTTCATTATATTCGGGCTCTGTTTCTCTTTATCTGCGAAATATATAATTCACTTATCGTATTGATTCGAACGAACGAGAAAGAGGTCAATATGGAACTATGTAGCGAGACACAATTTATTGAATTTTCTTTTAGCCGATTATTGTTTTCGACCGACACTTGCGATACTCGTTACTCATCGACACGCGCGGAACCGACCGCCGGGCCGTCTTGTGCCGTATCTCGGTAAATCTGCCAGGGGGTCAGATACCTTCGAGATTATCTCGAATGTACAATAATCCCAATGAATATTACGGTTCCCGGTAGGTACTGACGTGGGCTAATTATCCGCGGATACAAATATGAACGAATTAAAAGATCGTATTCCTCCCCCCGCAAAGTATCGGCTGGTAAAATGGGATCATCCTGTGCACGATCGCAGGAGCATCTCCGGGGGTGCAACTGCAAAGGGGCTTGGTGTGGGTGTAGAGATGGGTGGGCTCAGAGCGCCACGAAATAGGAAGTGATCCGGCAGTCTGCAGTTAATTTAGAAGCCATTCCCTCTGTAAATAGCCAATAAAAGCACGAAGCGCCCGACGGTAGCGCGGGTATGAGAGCACGTCGCCGGGTACGAGGCTGTAGCGCCGATTCGAGAGGTTTTCACTGCGGAGAATCGGCGTGTGCGGGAGAGAACGGGAGACGCGCGCGATCGCACCCTGTGCAATATTATAAAATTTAATGTCTTGGTTTACGGCTCGGCAGAGCCCTCGGCTATATAACGCGAACGCGGGGCGGAGGGTAGTGAAGGGGGGGGGGGGGGGTATACGGGGAACGAGACGTGGCATAGCCGATATTTACTGGGCAATCGGGCGGCTCGCCGGTATTGCGCGGAAGCATCATCGCCGCTGAGGCCGCTAACCATTGACCACACACATACACACATATATATATACACACACACATGTACATGTATATACGTGTGCATATAAATATAGCTCTAGAGATATCTGTATTACCGATGTCTATCCTATTCGTTCATGGCTCGAGTCTTCAATCGGATTTTCGATTAGAAATCGTCAATGAGCAGCTGAAAAGCGTTTCCTTGCTGAATAGTTTTACCGTCATGCGGCCGTACTGTCGTTGCAGCTGTGTGACAATGGGGGGAGGGGTCTGTCTCAAATATTCCCGATGCTGTGATTCGTGTGCTCATCTAAACGGGATACCTATATAAGTCAATGGAGTCCTCCCAACCGCGATCTCGGTGCTTCATGAATGGACGATGAACGGAGTGATGCGGCGGTACCGGCCATCGGCTCGACACAGCCCGAGGAAGGAGAATCGAAAAGAACGAACATTTGACAACAGCGAAACGGTCAATTAAGATTTTTGCTCATTAATAATTTTTTGCCTCTGACGGATTACTGAAAATCGTTGATTATCCACTTTTCACTCGGAATATAAAAATCCGTAAATGAGATAATGCACATTAGACTGCATTTAAAAAAAATAAAATTATTCTGTATTTTTTTCCATCAATGAGGATTTCTTCGTCTGCGACAAGACGGTGTATTCATTTAGTTCGTTCGGGTTTGCCCAGCTTGCAGTTAATATAACTTTGTATCTGCGTTGCCCTATCGGAAAAGTTCGCTGAACGTTCTCTGCCAAGTATTGATATCGGAGGCGGAAATGACCGCCAGGTATTGAAAATTCGTAAATGAGATATTCCACATGCGACTGCATTTAAAAAATGTTTTCAATTTTTCCCGTCAATGACGATTTCTTCGTTTACGAAAAGACGGCCTCTTGATTTGATTCGTTCGGTTTTGCCCAGCTTGCAGTTAATACAACTCTGTATCTGCGTCGCCCTGTCGGAAAAGTTCGCTGAACGTTCTCTGCCAAGTATTGACATCGGAGGCGGAAATGACAGCCAAGTATTGAAAATCCGTAAATGAGATATTCCAAATGCGTCTGCATGTGTCATATCACATTTTCCGTCAATGACGATTTCTTCGTTTGCGACAAGACGGCCTCTTGATTCGTTTCGTTCGGTTTTGACCGACTTTTAGCTGACATTTATCCGTGTTGCTTTATGGGAAAAGTCAGGTGAACGTTCTCCGCCAGAGATTGATATCGCATGCGAAAATTAGTGCCGGGGATTGATATCGCAGGTCCATGGTTTTTGCGTAACACTATCGGAATTTTTTTACGTTCGTTGTAACGGCTGCTGGAAGGATGAATCCATTTTTCGAAGGATACGGCTGGCGTGTATGTTCAATGTGCATGCATTGGGAGTCCAGGCTCGATCTGCCTTTTTCCCCAGCCACTGGTATCGGCTTTCCCGAACCCTCGTGTAACTCGTCGCACATAGCCGACCCTGGAATATGTGCTCTTCCAGTTCATCCGGGTTGTGTATGGATAGACTACGAATACACAGCGAGAAGTTAGATTAGTGAGCGGAAGGTGCGAGATGGGTAGGAGAGAGCGCGAGACACAGAAGCAGATATATAACGGACGGAAGGAGAATAGACCAAGAAAGCCGAGACTCCGGCGAGGTGAGGATCTATCTCTCGAATAGTCGGCCGCGAGAGGAATACATCCACACGCTATATCCCATAGCACACGAGCAACGATGGGGCATGATGGAACACTCGTTCGAGCTGGGCTTCAATGTTCCTATAAAAAAATTGAAAGGTTTCCTTAAATTCGTGCTAATATATCGACACGATTGTCATAATCGAAGTCATATACTGTTAAGATGTTGCTGTACCGTGACCGAAAGGAATAGATAGGAATATTTGACCAAACTGATCTCTAAATATTTTGATACTGACTGTCGGGCCTTTTCCCTGTGCAGCGTTCCGAAATTTCTATCAGGGACGAATTGTATTAGATTGTCGCTGGTACAAACGTGTATTTACCATTGGAGAAATCACGCTCAATAGCAACAATTTCGGTCGTTCCTGTGCGAAGTATTCGGATACCATACAGTAATGTAGATTTATCTCGTTCAAAAGTGCGCCAGAAAATACTTAAAGTGTAAAGTACAAAGTATCGAGTACATTTTGTACTTTAAGTATTTCTCAAGCACTTTTTCTGAGTACAATTAGATTCGTAACGTTCAGGGTTATCTAGGCTTTACAAAAAATGTGCAAAATACTTTAATTAAATTTTTTATTTTAACTGTTCTCACGGGTTCCTTATTGTAAAAAGTCGTCAATTGGAAGTTTTTTTTTTTAACTATTCTTCACTTTTTTTATAAAACAATGAAAAGGGGCGATACTTTTTGTTTTTTTAATGACATTTTTTAAAAGTAAATTTCATTAAAAACGAATTCTCGTTAAAATTATATTCATTGAAAACTTTAGACGGATAATCATATATTGATAGAAACAGGATGTTATGCTACTCATCGAGTATCTGTAATGCGAGCGTGTACTCAAAAAGTACTTGTAGTACTAAAAAGTACCTGATGCACTAAAAAGTACACGAAGTACCAAAAAGTACGTACTTGAAGTACTGCCCAGCTCTGATCCCGCTGTATCGCCGTAGCGACGGTACTTGGAAAAGCTTCGATGGGCTTTATCGGTGCTTCGTCACCGTACCGTCTTGCCCCGGCGAGCATTGCTACACACATTCGTACATATTACAGTACGGTGGAGCGTGCAATGTTACACTAAACCCATGTACGAGTATCGTACATAGCCGCGGGCCGCTATGTACGTATATATAGATAGAAGCGTAGGCCCGGAGAAACCGGAAAACACAAGACACGGGATAGCGCCGGTGGCAAAGGGGGACCGAGAGTATAGGTGGAGAGGCGAGGTAGCGACGTCACCACGGAAATCAAGAGTAATGCCAACACGAAACTGCACTACCCCTCCGGGCACACGCCCTCGTCGTCGACCACTACTACCTCGCCAGACCCTGCCGCTGCCGGCGCCGCTGCTTCGCTCACCTCGCTCTCGCGCGCGCCCTTGCGAAACGCTACCAGTTTCACAATTATCCATCTCCGTTCTTCGCGCTCTACATTTCTCGTGCCCTCGCTGTCCATTGTATATCCGTCCCTTACCCGTGGCAACCATCCCGCTCCCCGACGCCTCTACACCCTGACGCACTCTCACCGTCGTCGTATACCATTTGCCGACGCTGTCCTGGACACGGCATCGGCGTTCGTGAGGATTTCGCGTCTCTGTCTCGCCCAACCCTCGGGAATAGACTTTTCTCTTCCTCCCGCTCTCCTCTATCGCCGACTGAGGGATGAAACTCAGGGAGGAAAAAAAACGCACGGATCTATCCGACGACCGCCGCTCGCGGAGCTCCGTTCTAAGGTCGAACGCGGAGCTTCGAGCCACTTATTCGACTCGCTATTCCTTATCCGTGTAGTCTTCCTCGGCGTTGTTAAAAATTTCCTTCCACTTGCCTGATTCGTCCTCGAGGTCATTCGAATTTTTTTGCCTCCGTCCTCGTTCAATCAACCGGACCTTCCTGACGCTCGGGGCTCCCGTGAATTCGTCACTGCCTTCTCATCTTCCTTCCTGTAAATGAAGTTGGATGAAGATGGAAAAAAGCGTGAGGATTGAAAATTTTCCCCAGCTTCCTCATTTCATTTGCATTTTCTCGCGAAGCTTTTTTTTAGAAAGCGTCTTCTGTGCTTCTTCGCGGCGAAAGGTTCGTGAGTGAAAGAGAATAATGAGGAAGCAATTTGGCGTGTTATGTCGAGAAATAACGATTTCGAAAGCCCATCGTTATATCCTACCTTGTGTATTTTTTTCCAGCACCGAATGCGATGGGAATCTTCCGCCGTTCCATCTGAAACAGAAAGATTTGGGGCTATTTGATTTTTTTTTTATTTTATCTTACCACATTGACATGAAAATCTCGGGTTTTTTTTTAAACGAAAACAGAGCATCCCGTAAGAGGAAAACCAAAATTAAGAAAACGCGACGATATCGGCAAGTAATGTGGCCCTTCCGTTGTTTCGAGAATCTCGGGAAAGGGAGAAGAGGCTTGGGAAAATGTGGCCATTCGTATGACCGGCAATACCCCAGTGCCAGGACTCCCCGGTTGGAAGCTCCCGAAACGTCTTTTAATATACACTATATCTCCGAGGGTAGCCGAGGGATTTAAGAATTGGGCCCCCTCCTCGCAACACGGAACGTACGAACAACACCATCGGCAGAGGCAATAACACTAAATCTATCATTGCATCGTTCCTGTTTTTCGAGTCTCTCCTAGAAGAGAAAAAAACAACATACAACGATACAATAGCGCCCTTTTGTTTCAGGCTACTCGTTCAGACACCCAATGTAATCGCATATTACATTTTACGCTATGGATAGTTGCCTAAAGGGGATTGGGATAATCCCGGTCACCTGAGGAAGAAGGTTAATATCTGATCTGCAGAGTGAGGTTTTGTAACAAGCTAAGTCAAAACTCATCTTGATATCGCAGCTCATTTATGTAAGGAGGTTCAAGCGCTCCACTCTAACCAAGTGAGTGCTACATTTTTAAAGACGTTTATACAAACTTTCATGTTTATACAAACTTTTACGCATCTGTTAGTTATAGTGGATTAGATGGCCTTAATCAAGAAAAACATTAATTGCAATGGATTTTCAAAAATATTAACTTGTTTGGGCTGATTTTCGAAAAGGTACATATTCATTCAGTTTTTTCAATGAATAATCTGTAATTTCGTTTTGTATTTGGGACAATCAATTGAGGGCTGAATTCTATCAGCTTAGTTTGCTGAACAATTTCCTCGATAGATTATTGCGACTGTGATAAGAAATACTACCTGAATATTAATAATGAAACAATTCTTTATATCAAAATTAATATCCGCAACACTGCCATTGTTATCTAAAAGTTCTGTATAACGTCTACTATTTAGTCGCTACGTGGATGGTTTCAGCTGATATCTGTGCATATAATCATAAGTATTCAGTTAGCAATAATGTCCTGAAAGTTGTTTATAATGCGAGGTTCGTATCCAAGAATATCTGCGATTGTTGCGACTAGTCTGTATATTTATAGAGATGAATTACTGAGCAGTGGCGGGAACAATATTAGAGTGCAAATATACCTTTGCTCGTAGTGTACAGTAGTATCCACATAGTAACGATTGCAGTTATTATGTGCACTATCTTAGATTTTACGACTCTTACTATCTATTTTTTTCAGTGAAGATGCTCTACGAATTTGATAGTATTTTCCGTTTCAAATGATTTAAGAGCCTTTTGTTTATCCATCGACGAAATTCTTTCATAAATAAACGGCTGTCATTTTTAAACGGAAAAAACTATCGAATGTCCAGATGATGAATTCGTAGAGCAGCTTTCAAGGAAGAGAATATGCTTTAATGCCTTAATGCATCAAAATCGAGCAAAAATTACGAATTGTGATTAAAAAAAATTAAACGAGTATGTATATATTTTTTTTCAAAAATTAGCACAAACCAGTTAATATTTTTGCGAATCCATCGTAATTAATGTTTTCCCAGGTCACGGACCTCTGCTGTAATACAAATAACTACGAATATAATCTATAGATACGTAAAAGTTTGTATAAACGACATTAAAAATGTAGCACTCATTTGACTAGTGTGAAGCGCTCCGAGCTCCTTAAAATCAGCCAAGCCAGTATTATCCACTGCCCGGTATTCGTTCATTCTCCCTTAATTCCGAGTGGGAATTAATTTTTATATCTATACAGATTTTTCTCCCGTTTGCGGGAAGTGCATTTGTTTTTTAAATGCACAAATGTGAATTGTGGCCCTCGCCGAAGGGCACGAAAAGCTTGAATGTACATATATAAATATATATACATATAGTATATATGTATATATATATATACATATATACATATATACTATACATGTATAGAGAGTTAAACGTGTAAAGCCACAGGACGGATCTCGTCTGTTTATATTGCGGCAAATTAAATTAATTCTAGCAAATTAATTGGTAGTTAAGATGTTTAGCGTTAAGTGAGAGAGTCTGGTTCGCCTCGCTCGCACCCTCCTGCGTTTCGCGAACTGACTCGGCTTCTCTTGCTGCCTTTTGTCTGCAATACCCTCTCGCTTCTACCGGCGCGAGTTTCCTCGGGCGCACGCGCCACGGTTTCTCTCCACTTCCTGCTTTACATTTACAACAAATGGCTCATCATCATGGCGCGTACTCTCGACAGCATTGCGCAGGGTAAGCGAAATCGTCTGTGTCTGAGTGCCGCTGCCGAATGCATTTACATAACAGGCATGCAACGATGTTAATGCCATTCCAACTTTGTTACATAGAATGACAAAACCAATAAAAATTATCTTGTACGAAGTCCAAACTCGTTTCTCTCGCGTATCTCAAAGGCAAGTGTACAAATTCCACACATACACGTTTATTGAAATTCCACTTCAAAAAACCGTCTACACTATTAGATAAAACAAAATTAGTATTAAACAAACGCCGTGAATTGCAATTGGCATGGTAAGACGCTACACACTGTGAAAATAAATTGTACATTTAATGTACTGGGAACTTAAAATTTGCTTACGTTATTTACATTAATTAATGTAATGTTGCTTACGATATTTATATTAATGTATTTTTTTGTAAAAGAAAAAGACTGGACATAACAATTGCAAATCTTTCGCCACAAATTGACAAAACTTTTAACGGAAAAGAAAAATTTTACTGTAAAATTTCAGCGGACGTGTCTTTGAAATGTCAGAAACAGTTTATGCAAAAAAGCTTCCAATATCGTTTATTAATTTTCAAACAAATTTTGTTTACAGTGCAATATTTGATGAACCAAACTTATCGTCTATGTCTATACTGCAGTGAAAAGTTTAATCGACGAGTGACACTTTCGTCGTTTAATTAACAATAAATATAAAATACAATGTATACAATGTAACAGTTCCGATTATCGGCGCAGAATAAATTGTATCCTTAATAATACTAAGTTCTAACGAGAGCCCTCGTCATGTGTGCTTCCTTTTTTAATATTTTTTTTTCTTTACTATACCTAAACCAAATCGCTACTCGCTTGAATCCCTGGTCAAGCGCTGTCCTACGTCGAAGGACTATCCGAACAGTTTCCATTGACGAGTCTAAAATTTCTACATTCCCGACAACGGCCCAAGTGAAATCGCTGACGAGCGTATTTAGGGGGCGTTTCGGCCCAGCCGCGTCCGAAATCTGCAGCTATCGACGGTTCCCTGTGCCGCACGGAAGATCCCCTTTTCCCACCGAGCCGGTCGATACCGTCCCGTCGACCGGCTCTTTATCCTCTGCACGAAACTCTCGTGCGTCCGGAAGGTACCCCAGAGCCCTTCGGGCGCCCTCGAAACTTCGCTCCCATCACCCAGTAAGCCCATCCGCTCGATCCTGTGTTGCCCTCGTCGGGTACGTCGAGCGTCGTCGATAACCAAGGTCGGATTACGTTTTACCATCCAGTATCAAGTTGGCGACCGCTAATTCTTCCCTTATCAGACTCGCCAACCTGTCCATGGCCTGTGCGACAGATAAGAATGTCCCCAGTTTAATAACACAAGACTGATTAAACAACGAATGTCGTAATGATTTTTATGAATCGCTGATTAGAAATCGGGTATTATATCAGCGTGCAAGCAGCTGGCGAGTGTAAACATTGATTCCGAGAATGCAAACATTTTTTTTTTTTTCATTCTTGATAATTATACGTGTTTGTGCAAAGCTGAAGAGCGAGTGAGTCACGATTAGGACGAATTGCGCAATCGGTGAATTACTTTTGAAGGTCGCCCGACTCACCAGATCCATATCCGCGTACGAAGCTTTGGCGAAACTCGCCCTGATGGCGTTGCAGGGCTTCAGAGGATCGGCCATGAAGGCTGCACCCGGCGCTACCAGGACACCGTTCGTCACACCCCGCTGCATGACCATCTTCCAGGTGTCTTTGATACCCCGGACTTTGATCCAGAGAAAGAAACCCGCGCTCGGTACAGCGATGTCTACCAAACCTGGAGCGGTAAGCGGAAGAACAAATGAATTTTCCGTGGATCCTCTTCAGTCACCGCCGGTTATGTCGATGCGACGACAAACTCGACTGAGAATTTTACCTTGCAAATGATTTTCAGCCAGTTTCACCATCATGTCGCGACGCTCCTTGTAAAAGGATCTTATGAAACGAAAGTGGTCCATCATGCCCGTGTATCCCCAGATCTTCATGAGGTTGTAGATTATCACCTGGGATTTTTTTTTTTGGTGTAAAATGCGTAAGATTTTTTGGACTCGTAAATATTGTCGTGTATGCAATCGCGGACGAATCAATTAGCGTGCACAAAACGATTAATTATAGTCGCGTTTTGTAGCGATAATTTGGGTAACTTTGCTTAAGCCACTGTATCGATTTCTCGCGACCATTCAGATCGCGATACCGATACCGATAAAAATATCAATTGTAAATTTAATGTACCGCAATTTGAAGTTTGCTTACATTAATCAAACAATAATATACTTTTTCGTTAAATACAAATACCAGATATTAATATTACAAATCTTTTGCTTGAAATGTACAAAAATGTTCATTAGGAAATAATAATTTAACTGTAAAATTGCAACCGCACACGTCTTTGAATTTTCAGAAACGATGTATGTAAAAAAGCTTTCGACACCGTTCATTAATTCGCAAACAAAATTTTGTGCACGGCGATACGGTTTTCGCGCATCGGAATTGATCATACAAATAATTAATTTCGTTCGCTCCTTAAGCCGGACTCGCTGAGCATCGCTGCGTGCATATGTTTTTACACGCTCAGAAATCGTAAATAAATTCTCGAATGACCTCACGAGCCCCCGCGATAAGCGATAACGCCAGACACGCGCCACGGTCAGAGTTCTTCCCGGCCTTCCTACTCTTTCTTTTCTTTTCTTTTTTTTATCCACTTTCATATGCACATTGATATTATCGTTGGGCGCTTGTCTGTAAGTGTCGCAACGACGACGATTGAACCGGACGTCCTTTGCAGCGGCTTGTTAATCGATGCGGAATTTTATTTCTTGAAGATTATCTCATAGAGCCGCGTACAAAAAATACGATAAGCTTTATCGCGACCGAGCGGAACAACTGGTCGACGATGATTTCAATCATTTTTCTTGTCTCAAGTTTACCAAAGGACGCGTCAAAGATTTTTTAAACGAATTCAAGCGTCTCGATGTTAATTGGCGATCGAACTGTTATCGTTGTTTGTTTTTCAGACGATCGTCGGGCGTTATTAATCGCTTACGCGTTCTTGACATTACTGACTTTGTACTACACTGAGCGGTGGCTAATTTCGTTCGAACGTACCTGAGAGAGGGTCGGCGCGTGCAAATGACTACTCTGCATGTGCAACTCGATACTCGCGACGAAAGGAGCTGCGGCGGTGATGAATCCAATTCTCAGACCGCTGCTTATTACTTTCGACATTGAATCCAATCGGATAACTCTGCCCTCGGTGTCGAGCGAGAGAAACGATTTCGGTTGTTCCTGAATTTTTATGAAAATAATTAATTGTGGTTGAGGAACAATTCCGGTCAATTACCGATTAACAATATGCAGAGGATGGGGGTTGAAATTTTAAACGATCGAAGAGTAAAACATCTGATATTTTGAAATATAAAAATAACGAACATTCAAATGTACGGCAAGTTTTCTGAAATCTTAAGCAATAAAAATTGAGAACATAAATACATCGAAATGAACTTATATGGAGAACATATATATGAATCAGCGATATTGCGAGGGGTGAACTTTAGAATAGACGATAATTCGAATACTGAAAAGTTCGAGCCCGAGAAATGTAAAATTGCGAACATTAAGAAGTCTTCATATCTTCGAATTCATTATAGCGAAAGATCAAGAAGTCTAACAACGTTAAAACTATCGAAAAATCCATAACATACGTTGCCAGTACTATTAATTATTAACAACAATAATAATCTATAATGTACATCGAATCGACCGACGTCTCTGTTAAATGAGGGAAGTCCATCGATTTCAAGCAAATAAAAATGTGATTAATTTTTGAACCCAGATAAAACCAACCGAGTGTAAACGTATGTAAATCTCACCTCATTGAAGTACATGAAGTGATAAGGATCGTCGTCGAGGATGAGAAAATTGTACTCGCAAGCTATCCTATAAATTTCTTTCCTCCTCTCGAGGGGAATAACCGATCCGGTCGGGTTTGCCCCGGTCGGATTGATGTACATCAATTTCGGCATTTTCTTTCCTTCCATCTCTCGATTGTGCAATACCTCGCGGAGTATTTCCGGATCTACCCCGAAGTCATCCTGCAATACCGGCAATACTTCCGCCTGATGTGGCGCAATCTTTGATAGTAAAAAAAATTATCAATAAACCATTTTGAACTTGAGTCGTGTTCGTTGAATACATTTCTGGCGTTTCCACTTACGACCACTGCAGCACCGGGATAATAAGGATCCTGGACCAAGATCGGATCGCCCGGAGCGATGATGGCTTCGAGAGCTTTGCTGAGTCCATCCTGGCCTCCGGCAACGACCGCGACGTCTCGACTCTCCCACAGGGGCGGCGCGTGGGCCCTCTTCTGGAACTCCCTTATCGCCTGAAGAAGCGGAGGATAACCCTGGCTCGGAATGTACTGGAGAGCCGCCGCCAACTCTTCGCCCTGAAGAACGAAACTTCGGCCGCCGAGCAGCTTCAGCGTTATCTCGCTGAAGGGAAAAGTTTCCTCGTTCGGCATTCCCTCGGCCAACGAGATCACGCTGTGCGGCACCGAATAAGCTATCTTCGCTGTGAAGTAAACGGTACCAATTTTTTTATTGTAAATTTTTCATTTATTTATTTATTTATTTATTTATGTACTTACTGAGCTCCCTCGTAGCCGCCGACCTTCTTCGTTTCGAAGTGTCCGTTTTAAACTCTGAATAATTCATCTTGTCTTTGTAATTGTTAGTATTGATATTTTTATTAAAAATCAGATACACTATCGCTTTTATTTTTTGTTTATTGTTGTTAATATTATAGATTTTTATCGCCGCCACACAAACTCCAAACCTCCGTCAATATTTATCGCTCTCCGCGTTAGGTTCCGTTAATTCGAAGTTAAAATTGTTTCGGGCAACTTTCGTGGCCTTCACTCAACTCGCCAACCCTCGCGATCACTGACACCGTGCGCGCAAGACAGCCCGCTTTTATGCGTCAATATACACAGCTTGTATTTATTGCGTCAGATAACGTTAACGTATTCAAATCAAAAAGTACATGACATCAGGCTGGGTCGGTGCCTCGGCGTGTTCTATCGCCCTGCGCCTCTCTGTCATTCTCATTCGCGCTATCTATATCGCCGTCACTCAGCGGTTGTATCGCTTCTTTTTTTTTCTCTTCATTTTTCTTCGAAACACACTTCCCACTGATTTCGTCAGCCAGGAAAGTCAAACATATCTCAAACATTCGGAGGTCGGCGATAGAAAAAAGTATAAATGTAGTGAATACTTCGATTACCGAATGCTCCGACGAGACATTTTTTTTAACGAATATGTCGCCTAGTTTTGTAAAATGATTACCTGCATCGAACTAACGGCATCATCTAAAAAATACATATGTGTGACATGTGAAAAATATATTTTCACCAAAAAATTTGTATTTCAGATGTATATTTCAATATTTATATTTTTAATATATAAACAATACGTATATGTTTGTATACGTTTATATATTTTATACTTTGCTTCCTCGTGAAGGAAGCTTTGTTTTCATTTCTTAAAAATCGAGATATTAACGAAAACGTGTTTGTAATGTTTCAAAACATAGGAAAGTCATATTTAGAAAAAATGTCTGAATATGTGGGTGTGTGTGTGTGTGTCTCAGGCCGGAAAAATTGGAACTCTTGTAACTTGAGAACGGCTTGAGCTATCACGCTGAAATTCCTAAGGTAGGTAGACGGGTGAATCCTCAATTTGTAGCAAAATGCTTTCACCCATAAAAGTTTTACGCGGTTTTAAAGTTTGCTAAAAACAAACACAGTGCACGCGCTACCTCTTACAATTTCTGAGCTATCGAACCAAAAAGTTGTATACAGAGGGACTATTTCGACCCGCGACCCCCTATTTTATTTGGCGAGGATAAATCGAAACGTTTAAGTTTTACGAGTTTTTAAAATTTTACGCAAAATCTGGATCATCATTCTGACGCGAGTTTACGTATGAAACATTGAGTTAAGAGTAAAAGCAGTGGAAGATTCGTGTGCAGTGGGATAAATCGATAAAATATAGTCCGTGAGTGCCAATTAAAGACAAAACTTGTGCGGGAATTTTATATATTCCACATATACTTAATATATTCTGAATATATCTTTTTAATGTGTGCTCAGGTGTTCTTAGGGGGCTTAGGCCTCAGAACCTGCAATAAACGAATCTATGTACCTATTTATTTTACTTCCGTGGGTAAAAACTCGTCGCAAATAATAAAAACACACAAAAGGAAGTCTAAAATAAAAAAAGGTCTATGCCGTAAAGAACTCTAACGAGAAATGGAATCTTTTTCCACCATCTGCGAAAACAACGCGCACCTCCGGTACCTTTCCGCTTTGCATTTTTTTATCATAGTGGCCAAGTTATAATCATCGTTCGGAGAGACTACCTCTCGTCGTTAGCGGTTGTCCACGAAGCGCCCTCGCGTTAGGTAATCGCCTTGTGTTGGGGTGAACGGATGATAAGGAGCAACAATTAATAGCACAACAATACACATGTGCATTCGAGATATTTCAGAGTTGCAACACAACTCACCCTGCCTCTGTACGATTTATATTACTTTATTATATGTGCGAGGAAATAACGGGGGGAGTCCTCGTTGCAACGAACGTCATCGAAAATAATGCAATCGCGAATTTCCCTAGCCAACCATTTCCTGAATTTCCTCGAATCGCTCTTACACCAGTCTTAATTTAAATTTCTTTTTTTTTTTTTCTTCGCTACGACTTTTTAACCCCGCAGATTCCCGCGATGTGATGTGCCCCCGATGACGAATTTCCCGTTAACGTGAAGAGCCGTCGAATGTTGAATGAGTGATGAAATTCTTAGAAGCGTGCACGTTAAACTACGCCGTCTCGCCGCAAGATTTCTTGCTTATTCATCATGTTCTCGATGGTCGATAGAGAGAGAGAGAGCGATATCGACGATGGTTAAGGCACAACTACGTACACACAGCGGCGGTAACTCTTCGGGAGTTTGCTCTCCGCAAGCGTCACCGAACAATCTCCGACGTAGCCCGATAGCACTCCTCAACACACACTCCCTCCCAGCCCCTCGGTGTAATCGTCAATTTCTCGTCGTAATTTCGTCGTAAATTCCTCGAGAGAATCCGTTTCGTAAGCGACCTTCATTCCTTCTGATGCAACTGACCGACGATATTTTAAAGTGCTTCGCCAAACGGAGTCACCCGAGCGATAAAATTCATACCAAAACAATACGCGCGCGCCCCGAGACGCAGTATAAAAAACTCCCCAGTTTCGGCTACGAAGTCTTTTCCTTTTTATTTTATATTGTTTTTCTGCGAGATAACAGACTGATCTTCAGACTCATCGGAGATGAAAACAGTACGCGCGCGCCGAGACGCGCAGTACAAAAAATCCCAATCATTTTCCTGTTTTTGATTTTTAAAAAATTTGATTGATTATGTCTACGTGATACAGAAAGCTGTTTGCGTAAAAAACCGAATTTAGATTTTAGTGTGAAAGTACTTAAAATAGTCTGAAACATCGAGACATGTGACTTTTTACTGACGTCCTGATGTGTGTGCGTGATCAACTTGCATCATTTAAAACGACTGTAACTCGGAAATTACTTCATATAGCGAGTTAAAAATCGATACACTAGCAAAATAGATAATGTCCCTTCATTCAGCGCTATTTTTATGCAGATGGAAACCGAATCGGGAATTTTACGCTATTTTCAATTTTTTACAAATTGTTTGTGATATCTCTAACTTGGGTAAATTTTGAGCGACCATCCTAAAACTGCACGCGGATATAATATTTTGATCGAAGATTTTTCGTATTGAATTTGGTGGAAATCTATCCAAACGGTCACATTTTATAGGATTTTTTTAAATGACTAAAAACAGTCTAATTCTAAATAAACAAAATTATTAAAAAAAGTATTTCCAATGTTTTTAATACATTCAACATTAATATTTCCTCACAATTCTACATGAAATTTAATATACCAGTTTTTGCATAAAAACTTCCAGTCCGGTACATTAAATATCACCCCAATTTTTTTCCGTGCCTCAAATCGAGTGTTTCTTCACATACTGCGACAATTATTTCGTTCGATAGATCCAAAATTTATTTCTCCACCCATAAACGCGCTCACTTTGTTCACTCAATCGATTTTTTTTCAGTGGCGATATCCATCCGAGGCCATCACCCTGAATCACTCTCTCCTCTATGTAATGTTGCAAAGTACATAATACGCTATAAATTAACAGAGATTGCGTGGCCTGCTTTCTAGCTCGCCACTTCGTTACTTTATAATTTTAGCTTCGTTACTTTATAAGTTTTAACCCTCCGGCCGCTCGGTCGTTACCGATAGTTGTATTGTTTTGCATACGATCATCCGGCGATCCCCAATGAGTGACGTCAGCTCTCCGGGAGATACCGCGAGAATAATATCGCTCCGCAACGGAGACCGAGCCCAAGAAAGTAAGAGACCCGGCGATCGGGGGAGGGAAGGGAACGGCGGTTTCGGAACGAATCGAGGAAAACGAGGAAAAAAAATTTATCTTCGCGGGTCATCGCGCCTCCGCGATTCACAAATTGGATAGTTTCCAATCTCGCGCGAGATTGCCTGTATTGAAAACCTCGGTTTTCATCGTCGTTGTTTTCGTCGCGGTGTGCATGGAAGAAGGCAAAATAAAAGAGACCGAGGGGAGAGGGAGAGAGCCCGATAACTCCGACGATTGCTGACGGCAATCGTTTTATTTAATTTCTCGTACGTCCCTCCATTAATCCGCGACCGACTCTCCGCGTATGTGTGGATTAGCTCTATCTGTACGAAAAAAAAATAATAACAAAAAATGAAGAAATTTTGCTTTCTTCACTTCTGCCTCTCGATCGGAATTAAGATGCATCGTACGTTAATTTAAAACGGCGCAGCGAGGTTCGAAATTAATTCCGAATTATCGCTCATATTGAAAATTTCCCTCGAGGCATCCTACGTACGTTTCTCATAACGCAAGCATATTGCCTAATAATTGCCGAAGACCCGAATTATTCGTCCTCGGTCCCACGGCAGGAAGGAGAGATCGAGGGAACATCGGCGAGAAGTCGTCGCGAGGCTGGAGAAACGTCGAATAGAAAAATAGTTGGAGCTTCCTCCCCGGAGTGCCGACAGGGGGTTGGAAGTCGGAATGAGAACGAGAACGGAGGGTACCCGGGCGCAGTTAGTCCGCCGTACGGGATTCCCCCCCCCCCCCGGTCCCGAGACGGAGATGGAGAAAGTACTTAACGAACGGAGAAGTTCAATAAAAGCGAAACGACATTAGCCAACCTAAAATTACCCCTCCTGATTCAACCTCCGTTGGATGCGCTGCGCGCTATCTTCCGACAACTTCCCAGCGAGTTTTACCGCCCGGCCTCCCCGTCTCCGAAAGCTCCTCTGGGCATTAGGTGTATCCTCTTTGGGATCCTGCTGACCTGCGCTGCTCTTTTTCCGCGCCGCCTCTTCGCCCCTTCATCTTGCCTTCGCACTCCCGTCGCCTTACGCTCCGTCCCGTTTATCCGACCATTTTCCTTTTCTCCCGCCTCCGCCCTGCCCTTCACTCCCCCCAACCCGATAGGAAATAGATCCGTTCAAGGTAATTACGAATTAAAAAGAAAAGGAAAAGAAAATAAAGAACGAAGAAGGACGGAGAAGAACCGTGCCATCTCCTCGTCAGGAGATTGCCTTCCACCTTCGACGACGCCGACGATGCTACCCTCGGCTAGTCGGCTCACTCGGTTTCAGAGGCTCTGCTTCCACTTCCGACTGATTATCGGCGAGCAAATCGTCACGCAAAACATATTTACGATATATGTAGCTCGAGTTTAAATGCGCCCAGAAAAATAATTGATTCGAGCGGCGACCCGCAAATAAATATTTCTTTAATGTAATTAATATTCCTTTAATTTAAATAGATATTTCTTTAATTTAAATAAATATTCCTTTCGTTTAAATGGATATTTCTTTAATTTAAATAAATTAAAATATTGATTTAAAGCAAATGACTATTTGCTTACTGGGTGTGACGGTCCGACTTTGGTTGATATTCGACCACTTGCACTGGAAAAAAAGCCATGGCCGCCGCTGCGGACGTGCGAATCTGTTGTAGTATTAATTGGTCGCTACAAAGGATTTACTTGTCCGAAGATCGAAGCGGTTGTGGCGGCCAATCGTTTCTTCCAGCCTGCATCCGCCTCCATCGCCATCGTTCTCCGCGTGTCTTGATCCTGCGGAGCGTTCGAGGACCTTCGTCGCTCCACGACGACACTCGTGGCAGGGTTATTTAATCCTGATGGAAACCACTCAGGTGCCACGAAGATTGCCCGACGATTGTCTCGAAATTTCATTATTCCCGGTGGTCGATGAGAGTTCGACGGCTGGGCTGTCGAGATTCTCGGAGGAAGCGAAGGGTGGGCCGAGGACTAGAGCGTGAGTCCAATAGAAATTTCCCGACTGACAACGGTAGAAGACGTTCCCGCAAGAACGGATGTTCCTCGAGATCTATCGATGGTTATACCGTGTGCCGGAGGGAAGACTCTCGAGCCGCAGCATCGATGCCCATTAGAATCGAATCTCCCTTCTGTGATTGTTCTCGCCTCATGAGAGCGAACTATGGAAAATCACGATTACGTGAAACGCAAACGAGAAAGCAATTACGACTTCTCGACGTTTTACTGGATTTCGAGGCTCGTGGTGTGGTTTATTAATAATAACAGATCAGACGGATGCCATTGGATCCATCCGAGATAATCAGATCTGTTGGGTTTCTGAAGAACGAGTGTGGCGATTGATCCTGTACATCGGAACTTGACACTATCGTCGGGGAATTCGTTAACAAGAAAAAAAAGAACTTGTTGCCTAAACCGGAAACCAGAAAGTAATTGGGTTTTCTGGATGTTTTCCTGGATTTCAAAGCTTGCGTTGCGGCTTATTAATAATACAGATCAGATCGGTGCCATTGGATCCGTTGGATTTTCGAAGAACGAGTGTACATCAGAACTTGACGCTATCGTTGGGGAATTCGTTAAGAAGAAAAAAAAGAAATTGTTATCTAAATCGGAAACCGGAAAGTAATTGGGTCTTCTGGATGTTTTCCTTGATTTCAAAGCTTGCGTTGCGGCTTATTAATAATACAGATCAGATGAGTGTCATTGGATACGTTGGATTTCTGAAGAATGAGTGGGGAGTTTAATCCTGTACATCCGAACTTGACGCTATCGTCGGAAATCTGTGAAGCGAAGGACAAAAACAGGTAGTATTACCTAAAACGGGAATGAAGAATGAATTGAGTCTTTTGGACGTTTTACTAGGTATCGAAACTCACGAAGTGGTTTATTAATGATACGGGTCACATGAGTGCTGTTGGATCGATCCAATTTGTGTCCAATGGCTCCAATTGTGCACTCATGTGATCGGATCTGTTGGATTTCTGAGGAGCAAGTGTTTTGATCCCATACATCTGAAATTGATAGTATTGTCGGGAAATTCGTGAAGCGGAAGAAAAAAAAAACATAAAGTGTTACCTAAAACAGAAACGAGAGAGCAATTGGGCCTTCTGGACGTTTTAGTGAAGTTCGAAGATCGCGGTGAGGTTTATTAATAATACAAATCAGATGGATGTCATTGGATCCATCCGATATAATCGGATCTGTTGGATTTCCGAAGAGCGAGTGTGACACTGATCGTGTATATCCGAACTTGACGCTATCGTCGGGGCATTCGTTAAGGGAAAAAATAAAATAAAAAATAAAGTTTTTTTGTCCAGTTTACGTGAGAATGGAGCGATATCGTTGAGAAAACTATACGCTCCTCGGGCTCTCTCATTGTGCAGTCTACCCTATCGCTTGGTACAACAAGGGATCCCGTTTCAAAGAATCGTACCTTATTCTTTCTCGCTCTTACTCTCTCCCTGTTTGGCCACGTAGACACTTTGTATCTCTCGAGTTTGGATTTGCCGGTTCGCGTACTGTACACAACGCTGTATAGCGCACACGCGTTAACGCCCCGACGATACCTAATTGGGTGCCCACCCCATGCTGCCCCATTATTCGGGGTGTCAAAATACTTCTCGGTTCTTTTCACCGAGTACTGTGCGCTGTGTCGCTGCCGCCGCTGGATGGGCACGGGTGTAAGCGACCGGGCTAAACTATAGGTCGTGTTACCGGGGCCCTCGAAAAATCGTAATCCTCGGAGCGTTTGCTCGCGCGCAACTTCTAGCCGTTCACAGCGACCGCAGCAACGATGTTACAATACCGGGATTTTTATCGTGAAAGAATGGGATTCAACGAGAGGGAATGCGTCTAAACAATATTAAATCTATAGCGAATGCATTCTGAACTATGTCACGGTTATCGGATGTAAGGCTGAAACTGAAAGCTGCTCATGCGTGGGGCACCGAAATCGCTTGGGAGACGTGAAAATAGTGTTTTTTTTTTGTAATATAATTACCTATTCTGTCGGTTTCGTTAATATGAATTAAATTAATATTTATTTGATATATATATATATATGTATATATATGTTTGTGTTAAATCTGTTTTTCTGTAATTTCATCGAAAAGCTGTAGAATCGTTGTTTTAAAATACCTAAAATTTTCACTTCTCGCCATGTGAATGTGTAAAAAAAAATGCTCGCACCGCGTTTTTCGCCCACTTATGACGAATCTTACCGTTTACACTGTAAAAAAATGTTCTTTGAAAATTCATGAATGGTATTGGAAGCTTTTTTGCATAAACTGTTTCTGAAATTTCAAACACATGTGCGTTGCAATTTTATAGTAAAAATGTTATGCTTAATGAACATTTTTGTACACTTGAGGCAAGAATTGTAATTTTTGTATCTGGTATTTTATGTGACAAAAAATTAATGTTCAATTAATGTAACTAATGTAAGGAAATTCCAAGTTCCAGTATATTAAATTAACAATTTATTTTTACAGTGGGGACTGTAAAAAAAATGGTAAATTTAATATACAATTGTGATGAAAAATTTAAATAGTTTTATAGTACAATTGAAGTAAATTATTAAAAAATAAAGTATTCCCAATGACATAGAAAATACCAATTTTTGCATGAAAACTTCCCGTCCAGTACATTAAATTTTACTGTACGTCTATCGTAATATTCGATAGGGAAAAGCGCATTGAAAATAAAAATATTTTTCGCTGTTATTGCTCCCCCATTCTCACTAATAAATGAAGATAAGCGTTCCGGACTAATAGTAGAAAAGTGAAAGAGCGAGCGAACGAACGAGGCGTAGGTAATCGAGTTGAGAGGTGAGAAAGAGACGAAGGTCTGTCGACTGCGAAAAACATTTTTCCCGGTTCCCGAGGCTCGTCGGAGCTTCGAGAGGCCTTTTCTACTTCGAACAAGGCAGCATCTCTCCACCCTTTCAGTTTGACACAACTACTTTGCACACACGTCCCTCCGCACGGGCACCGGGGCAACGCGAGCCGCTGCAAGCCGAACGATTGGCGGTGCACCGGGGAAAAATATTTGAAATACGAAGAAACCACTTTTCCTCGTCGACGTACCCGACGGAATTTTTCCTTTCACACGCGAGATGATTTTTCCACCCCGCCGCTATGTTTGTTCGTACGGCTGTGTCTGCGAGCCGCGGCTGGCTATTGAATTTTTCATTCTTCCTTTCCCCAACTCGTTCTCCCGTTTTATCCGCGTATTCTCCTCCCTCACGGCTAAAGGCTCGAGAGCGAATTTATTATTACCGAGTAAACGCGAAATAGCTCGGCAGCCGGAAGAAACGACGACGTCTAACACCGCAGACACACCGCATCGGACGGCCGATTTTCCGCTCGGGCTTATTCTCGGCAAAACGAAAATGCGTTTATCAAGGAACGTCTTTTACCGCGCGAATCCTCTCGGGCTCTCGTAGGAACGTCGGGCTAACGCGGTTACGTCGGCAGTCTCGATAATTGCTGATAATTCGGTGAAACTTCGTTAAGACGCTCATCAGGCAGGGGTTGCCCGGTCGATGGGCGAAATATCCATTCATTTGATTATACACTCGATTCCGATAACGCGATTATCACTCCTAGAGTTTATAGATAAATGGATAAACCCTCTATATATATATATATATATATATATATATATATATATATACATATATATATATATAGAGAGAGAGACGTGTGTGTAACAAATATATGAATTTTCGCTATGCGGTAATATTTGCCAAGTGTCGGCGCGCGGATCGCGAAGCTCCTAGAGAGGAAAGGGTTGAACACCTTGCTCCATGTATGAACGGTAGCGGGGTAGACTATAGCGCGTATGCGTATAGTACAGCAACGGATATAACAACGCTCTTCGACCCATGGAAGCCAGTCTCGAATTGCATTCTTCGGCCTAATTACGTTTCGTCGGTTTAGGTATAGCGAGCGGTCCAATTATCGGTAATTGCGTAAAGATGTCACTCCCTAAGCGGATTCCTGGGCGGTTTTACGGGGCATTGTGTGCTCGGGGAAACTAAGCCGCCACCGCCCGGCATCAGCCCGTGTCATCGGGGAACGAGAGCGTGCTCGTGGGTCCGAGGGAAACCGTTACATCACATTAAAATGCATCCCCTGCCCTTCTTTTTTTTCCTTTTTTTTCTTTCTTTTTTCCTCGACCAACAATATAATAACAATACGGCGAGCTTTTTTTTTCTTCACACTCGCCCGGTCGATCTCACGTATGTCGCGCACCCTTCGCTCGTCGCTGTTGTGCTAATACGTAAATCCTTGATGCCACATGTATTATATGATGTATATTACGTAATACATGTGTCGAAGGAGTTTATCGAAGGTTCACGAATCGAGTCCCATTGTGCAATCGCTATCCACTTATCGACCGATTTATAGATCGTTAGCGACCCTTGGAGGGAATCGTGATTGCCAGCTCTTTTCATCGAGCGAAACGTGAACGGTCTTATGAGTTCCTGTTGGCTTTGTCAATTATGTAATGGAAAATTATTGCGGGGGTTTGTTTCTTTAATCGTTAAGGAAATACGTTTTTGCTGATAGTTTTTTTTTGGTTATTGCTGTTAAGTAGATTGTTTTACGAAATTAGAAAAAAACTCTATAGTGCGTGATGTGCAAGGTTCGCGAGTTGAATTTCATTGTGCAATTGCTATTCACTTATCGGCCGATTTATAGATCGTTAGCGACCCTTGGAGGGAATCGTGATCGCCAGCTCTTTTCATCGAGCGAAACGTGAACGGTCTTATGAGTTCCTGTTGCCTTTGGCAATTATGTGATGGAAAATCATTGCAGGGGCTTATTTCTTTTATCGTTAAACAAATACGTTTTTGTTGATCGTTTTTTTTGGTTATTGCTCTTGAGTAAATTGTTTTATAAAATAAAAAAAAATCTACGCAGCACGATGCGCAAAGTTCGCGAGTTGAGTTTCATTGTGCAATTGCTATTCACTTATCGGCCGATTTATAGATCGTTAGCGACCCTTGGAGGGAATTATGATTGCCAGCTCTTTTCATCGAGTGAAACGTGAAGGTTCTTATGAGTTCCTGTTGCCTTTGGCAATTATGTGATGAAAAATCATTGCAGGGGCTTGTTTCTTTAATCTTTCTTTAATATTTTTTTGTATGCTTTTTTGTCGCAATGTTGTCTGGAGGCCAAGAAGCAAATCACTCTATGCCGCGCAATGCGGTCGGCACTGCAGGTCTCTTTATTCGTCCTATACATTTTTAAACAAAAAATAATCTACAAATAAATTCCACGGTGGAAATTTAGCGGCGTTGCATTGGACCCCGGTCTGATCTGCAACACTCCAAAAATTTCGACGAGGGTCTGTATGTGCTCGGTTGCAACATTCCGCTTCGTCTCTTTGTTTGTGCGAAGCCGAGGTAATTTTTGGTGCGCACTGCCCTGTCTCTCGTGTGTTAAGTGGATTAAAAAAAATTAACACCCTCGTGACCAAGGGAGGTTTTCTTCTTTTTTTTCGACTTCTCGCACCGCGCAGAATTTCCGCGCGTTGCGGAACTCACCAGCGCTAGAGTAGTAAACCCGACGTGACTAAAGAAATTAAATTAGCTTGCCGCGGTGAGATTGAAAAATCTCTTAAACCGAGGCAACTGCGGGGAAAAGAACTGCTCGGGCGCTTACTCGCGGTGCATGGCGATGGCGTCAGAGGGGTTGGGACGCTGACGCACCGGCGCAAAACTCGTTTAAAGATGAAAGGACGGCTAACGACTTATTTTTGATAAGAAGAAAAAGTTAAGGCACTTTGCAGTAGGAAGAGGAGGGAGCTCGCGAGCGAGCGGAACGAATGCGAGGGGGCGCCAGTGGATGGACGAGAGGGGTCTCGAGACGAATCGCCCGGAAAGCCCTGAAAACACTTATAGAAAATCGGGCACGCGATTTTCTCGCTTTCCTGCCCCGGCAACGTATTTTACGCGCTACATTATTCTCTAAGGGTTTACATGTATCCATTCACCGTCGCAGTTACAAGAGAATTCGCATCGAATTCCTTCGACGAAAAAATATATACATGTCTCTAAGAGATAAGGAAGTAAAATAAAATGTAATAACATAAAGTAAAATAAAAAAATAGACGATTTTTTAAAATTCTTTTTAAAACAGTTCGTCAAAACCTCGTGCACCTGTTTCCCACGTCATATATCAGTATTTTGAACAAACAAGAGATTCTTTATCCACGTTCCTCAGTCAAATCCCCACATGATAGATTCGAGCCGAATTCGTACAAAGAAAAAAATCTCTGAGGGACTTTTCGTCCCTCTAAGAGATAAATTTAAAAAAATTAAAAATTAAGGGAAATAAAAAAGAAAAAATGTATAAATAAATAAACAAAAGAATAATTTAATTAAATTAAAAAATTATATTAAAAAAATGATTTTCAAACCAATTCGTTAAAGCCTCATGCACCTGTGCCCCGAGTCACATATTAAAATTCCGAGAAAACAAGAGGAGCTTAATTAGCAGCAACATTCCTCGCTAAAATCCTCAAATAGACTTTACGACTGTCGCATACAATGTTTCCTGGTCGACGCGGCCCGTCCGATTCAATGCACATTTTTCATATTATTAATTATTTTAACGTCGCTTTGTTTGTTCAGCAGCGTTTCTACAATACCGGTGGTGTATGGTCAACGACTGAAGCAGCCTTTCCTGAATCGATAATCCACAAAAGAACAGAAACGCAGAAGCAGCAGCAGGAGCAGCAGCGGAAGGAGCCGCACCGCGAAAAGACAACAGTTGCGCGAGGCGCAACTCAATTGCCATGTCAAAACGATGTGAAATGGGATTGATGTAATTTCGTTAGCCCTCCCCTAAGTCTACCGTTTATATACTCGTGTTATCCCTCACTCTCGCAGTTCCCGACGTACCGGGTGTTTCGTGACAAACGAGGAGTCAGGGACTGACTCTAATGACTTATGAAGTCAAGCCAAATCACCGGACCGCCTTTCCTTCTCGTACACCATCGCGCTTACACACATACACATGCATGTGTATATACATGTGATAATAATAATTCAAACGAGTGTGCGGGACACTTCGAGTCACTCGACAAAAATTGAATAATCTTTCGCCCTCCACTCTTCGGGACGTCGCCCCTTATCGAATCCCCTCGAGGAGCGACGATCGTTCGAATACTCATCGTGTAATATTAAACTAGGCGAGCTCTCGTGACCCGATACACGCTTACCAGATTGCAGCGTCGACTTTCCGGAATGGAGCCGATACAACCTTCGTGTTACTTTGGAAAAAAAGCGTGCACAGTGCTTTGCACGTGAATTTCTCGTGTTTTACGGTTTTGCGCGTACCTTCCTCTATGATAAATTTCGTTGTTCGATATTGGCTTCCTCATAGAGGAAGCTATTACCAAAATCCAAGCAATTCATTAAAATATAATTTTCACACAAAAACAAGGGAACATTATGAGAAAGCTAACTGAGAATTTCAATCTTCAACTTTTTTTAATTAAATTTTTGGATTCAGTATAGAAACGCCATGTGCAAATTACTTCGCCCCTTTTTCGTAACATAAAAAAATGTCTACATCTCATAAAATTAAGACCGTCGAAATTTACATCAGAATTTTTTACAGGAAATCGCAAACTGAAATTTGCGTATTTCATTGTTTTAAGGCAATTTTTAATGTTGTCTTCACCGCTCATTACAAAACTGTAACTCATTTTGCCCTTTGTGTGATATTTGATTCGGAAACCCGTGTGAGGCGTAAAAAATAAATATTTAAAAAAATTCAATAGATGAGCGAGAACAAACGGGCCACGATAAGGAAGAGGAATGGCTGAGGAACAGATACGAGCTTTCAGCTATAATCTATGTCGAGCGTTGAATTTTTGTCGCGAACACGACAGCTTTCCTCGGCCCGCTCGTTTGTGTTCGGTCACGCGAACTCGGTATTACGTGATTTATCGAGCAATTGCCTTTCGGTATCACCGGGAAAAACCGGTGAAGGTGGAAAAATAAACACGAAAAAAAGGGGGCGTAAAAGTGCGAAACAACGTCGAGCGGACGGTCGATTCTCGCACGCATTCGCGATGCATTCTCTCGCGGTCTGTGTCATTCTTTGCTGCATACATCGTCGCGCGGAGTTGCGGCAGGCTGCAGAAAGAGGAGGGGGAATATTCACCCCGTGGGACTCGACACGCCCAACTTCGTTAAACTTCAATTCCGGTCGCTTGCTCACTCGCCAATAGATGAGCCTCGACCCGCACCTCGTTGGCCGATAATCGATTTGCCCGGCGATTAAAAAAAGCAAACGTAGAGCGCCGAGAGAGAAGAGCGGAGAGTGGAGTCAAAAAAAAGAGGAAGAAATGGAAAATAAAAAAATAAAAATGAACGCTCAATGACGAAACGAGAGCTTATTACTTGTGGCGTAATAGACGTAAGGGGGTCAAGGGAAAATAATCGGGTATCGAGAATTCGCTGAACGACGATCGCACCTGCGGCAAACACTGTTCGAATGGTATTGCGCAAATTGCATATTACGAGGGCGCTCGATTTTCCTGTCGATTAAAATCGCTACGGATTTGCGTCGTTTGCGACGATCGCACTGCAATCATTGTTTCAATTACACTCTTCGCGATTCATCGCATGTATTAATTGTAATATCGATATTAGGGGAACGCGAGTTTTCCATTCCCACCGCTGTTTGTCCTCGGTGGAAATTTTGACGCGTTACATCGGGGAGACTCCGAACTGTGTCTTACACCCAAAGGACGAAGATAAGGGAAAAGTGTAGTGAAAAGGTGAAGAGATAGAGGGGGAAATGTAGACTGAAAAGATTGAGAAGGTGAAGGGCGAGGAGAGAAATTTACATATGTGAAAAGGAAAGAAACGGAAGTTGTAACAAGGAGACACATAGAAAAAACCTTGAAATCCCCATGAGAAAGTCAATAAAAACATACAATATAAATAAATAATTATTTGCGCGTCACCCTTCAAATAAATAATTTTTCTGGATGTAGAAAGACTTACCACGCCGCGAAGATGTCCCGACCCGTTGTAACTCACCGTGCAGTGCCAAGGAGTAGTCGAGGCTCCCGTCGATTACGGGAACGTGGAGCCGCTGAGTCTGTAAAAAAGAAGAAGAAAAAAAATATTAAGTAAAAAAAAAGCCTCGAAGCCTCCTCGCAATCGCGCCCGCGACACTTTGATGGGTAACTTCGTTTATGGGGACGCTGCTGGACAGAATGTAGGAAACACCGATAACACCGATGACGGAAATATCGACTTTCGAGCTGCTGCAAGCCCTGACTCGGTGCTCGCGATCTCCGGACCGCCTCTCCACGGCTGTATTACTGCAGTACACAAACTGGGATCCTTCGGAGCCCTGGGGTCTCCCAGACCCTCGGCAACGACCGGGCGAGCTTTGCTCCGCGACGACCCTCTCGCCTGCGGGACGCTATAGCCGGTGAACGTCGATAGTCGAAACGGACAGAAGGAAGGAAACGAAGGAAGAAAGAACGAGCGACGAGCGACAGGAACCGGAAGGAGTCGGTGAGAAGTGAACAGCTGAGCGATGGAGAAAGCGCGCGAGAGAGACGAAGGAAATCGCACAAGTTGGTCGGCTAAATTGGTTACAGCGATTGGCGCTCCGTATACGATGATCGAGCGGAGTGGAGCAAAGGCGGCAAAACGGCCCGCCGTTCTAGACGAGACCCTTTTTTGTTCCTCACTTTCCGCGAAATATTTGAAACCATAGTCCATTTAGCCCCGCCCTCTCTTACATCTATAAAAAAATGAAAAAGACAAAAAATTATAAGAAATAAAATTGCGATTCGATTGGTTCGATGCCCGCGGCCGGTGAACGTCGATAGTCGAAATGAACAGAAGGAAGGAAAGGAAGAAAGAAAGAACGACGAGCCAGAGGAAACGGAAGGAGTCAGTGGAAAATGAACAGCTGAGCGACAGAGACGAAGGAAATCGCGTAAGTTGTCCGGTTAAATTGGTTACAGCGATTGGCGCTCCGAACACGACGACCGAGCGGAGTGGAGCAAAAGGGGACAAAACGGCCCGCCGTTCTAGACGAGACCCTTTTTGCTTCCTCACTTTCCGCAAAATATTTGAAACCACAGTCCATTTAGCCCCGCTCTCTCTTACATCTATTAAAAAAAATGAAAAAGAAAAAAAATTATAAGAAATAAAATTGCGATTCGATTGGGTCAATGGCCACGGCACCGCTGTGCGACCTCGTGGTAGCGGCGAATATCAATCTAAAAGTTTCCCAATATCGGGGATAGATTCTCGGGCAACGAGTTGTCGGCCACTCCGTAAATCTCGCTATTCAATGCATTTCACGTACGTCGATACGCACGGCGCGGTCAACGACTGTGCCGGCTCAACGCCGCCCGTACACTCGCGTCTCTCCGCCACGGGTGTGTGTATTTCTGTGCTGTGTATAGGTTGTAGATGGAATCCCGGCGGTTCTGGTAGCGGTTGAAAGAACCAATTTTGTCCTAATAGAAAAATCCCCAGCGCCGTACCCAATTTATAAACCCGCAAACATGGCTGGCTTGGTGAACTGGTGTGTGCGACATTTGTGTTCGGGCAGAGAGAGGGGGGAGGGGGAGGTCGGTAAAATTCTCTCTGTGTGTACGGCATGGTACCGCACCGCTCGAATCCCGTCACACAAAATCGGGCGAACGGGCGACCGTACATCGAATTTATAAAGCGCGCGCCGTCGCGGAGCGCGCGAATTTTCCACCGGCGTACAACGCTTTTTTTCCCCCTCGTCGCGTGCTTTTTAGCTTTCCGGGAGGGGGGGGGGGGGGGGGGGGGGGGGGGGGGGGGGGGGGGGGGGGGGAACGGGGGGGGGGAGCGAGCGAGGAAAATGCGAGAGAGCGAGTGGGGGACATTTCTAGGGAAGCCGAGGTCGCGGAGGGACGAGACGTCGGAGGGACGAATGCCTCCAGCGGTACTCCTGAAAAATCAAACCCTCCGGCCCTCCCACACATCTCGCCGCGGCGTACGCTCCACGAGAGAGCCAACAGTCAAGAGACGGAGAGGGAGAGCCGAACACTGGGTGGAAAAATTTCGTTCGACGATAGAGAGAGCTTCCGTGGTCGTGCTTCTGCGGCCTCGATGGAATTTATCCACCATTCGCGGATATACTCGACTCTCATCGTAACTCGGCGCCGACTGTGTGCGGAGCCGGTGCGCTCAACTGGCTTCAGACTCCGGACTCTTCCTCGGAGGCGGCGAAAGGGACGGAAAAAAAATGAAAAAAATCGACCGTCCTGCGACTGCCGGATCGACTGGGGAGTCTCGTGATTGCTTGCCTATTACGACATAATACAAGAATCCGTCGATGGAGATCGTCGATTAGGTACATTCCGCGGAAAGCGCGGAGAGATGGGGAAATCGATCGAAGCGGCGGAGAACCACTTTATTTTTCACCTGCAATGACGATTCGTACTGGAGAGAGGGGCAAAATAGCACAGCGGAGTAAAACGGTATTACGATACAAAATGCAATTTTCCGATAACTTTTGGATGGTGGCGATGGTGGAGCAAAACGGGTTGTATTGTTGGAACAAAATGGGACAACCAAACATTATTGGAAAATTGAGTTTTGCCCGCACTGTCCCGTTTTACCCCGCTGTGCCATTTTGCCCTCGTCTCCCCTATTGATGGATCTTCAAAATGCACGGATCGAGACACGTGTTCGGTATTCGGAACCGTTGAGTGATAATTATTTGATTGCCGGTAACAACGAAAGGGACGAGAAATCAAGGGTTGGTCGCAGTGCGTCTTCCTCGGAGAAAGCGAAAGGAACGAAAAAAAAAAAAAAATTCTATATTGGCCGAATCTTGCGGCTGCCGGATTGGCTGGGTGTCTCGTGATTGCTCGTAAATTACAACATAATACAAGAATCTTTAGCCGTCCCTTAAGTACACTCGGCGAAGAATAGGAAAATCGATCGAAACGGCGGAGAAACGTTTCTTTTTATCGGCAACGAGAACTCGGCGTACTCGCGACATATTGATGGATCTTGAGAACGCACGGATCGAGACACGTGTTTGGTATTGCGAGCCGTTGGGTACTAATTATTTGATTCCCGATAAAAACGAGAGGGACGCGGAATCAAGGGTTGTTCGCAACGAGTCGGGGACACGAGTTTCGCCGTCGAGTTTGACGAGAGAGTATCGAGATGCAACACATGGCCTCCTCAAAGGGTACTCGTATCGGCTACAAAGGTATCCAGCAGAGATAAATACCTCGTGAAAGTTGAAGCGCAGTTTTGCTCTCGCGCGCACCGCCCATGAGTCTCCGATGTACGTATTGTGAAACGAGCGCACAACGACCGTGATTGTAACGCATGGTCGGCCCGCTCGGCCGTTCGACTGTAGAGCATATGCACGCAGCAGGAAGCTTCGTCGGTCCATCTGCAGCGATGACGATACGAGGAGATTCGCGAATGAGATAAAGGGTTTTCGGTAATCGATTTCGAATTCGATAACGAGACGACCTGCAGGCACAGCGCCGGGCCCTGAGGACTCCCCGAAGGAGAGCAGTCTGCGCATCGAATCAACGGATCCGTCGAGCAACGACTTTGTGCGTCGTGTCATTACACAGCGGACGGTCGTCGCACAACGGTAGCAATTCCATACGAATTAATCGACGCTGCGGAAAGTAATATTTCTCAAAATGAATTACCTATCAGAGTCCGTCAGACACATCTGAAGTCGATGTCCAAAGACTTTGAGAAGCGGAGCGCGAATTAATAGCAACGTAGGGTTTGGTCCGGCTGACTTTTGCATCCCAGCACGCGCAGGACTGCCCATAGTGTGTAAATAATTGTTATGAAATTTAATGTACTGGTACTGGAAACTTTTATGCATGAACTTTATATTAAATTATATGTACATTAAATATATTAAATTTCATGTACAATTATGATAAAAAATTAATGTTCAGTCTGTTGAAAACATTGGCGATGCTTTATTTTTAATAATGTACTTCGTTTTTACTATAAAAGTGATTTAAATCCAATCATTTACCGTAATTTAACTGTAAAAGTCCATTAATTTTTCATCATAATTGTACATTAAATTTAATGTAAAAGTTTTGGCGTAAAAACTTTCATTCAATTTACAATTTTTTTTAACAGTGCAGACTTCTGGCCTTGGCGCGGTTTCGCGCCGGTGCTGGGATGTAACCGCCAACCAACCCTACCCTACCTGGGTATACGGTAAAAGAAATTGTAGATTTAATGCACAATTGTGATGAAAAATATACTTTTTCATTGAAATTAAAGTAAATTATTGAACTTACTTTTATAGAACTACTTTTATAGAAATATTTTTTATATTTTATACATTACTACTTTTATAGAAAATTAAAGTAAATTATTAAACATAAAGTATTTCCAATGTTTTTAATCCATAGAACATAAATTTGTCATCACAATCGTGCATGACATTTAATATCCCAGTTTTTGCATGAAAACCTCCAGCCAGGTACATTAAATTTCGTACGAATTTTTTTCACATCGCAGAGTGAAAGTGATGAATACGGACCACCCCGATGAGCGAATCGACGATTCATTGACCGAAAAAAATTACAAAATTTGAAGAATCTTCGCAGACGCAAGATGTTTGGTCCCCAAATAGGTAAATAAGTTGCGTGTAATTAAATTCCCACTGTCCCGTCGATTCTTCATTTCTCCATGACACTTAACACGAGGGTGTAAAAAAAATCACGGGACAATAGACAATCGCGTGAAAAGCAGTCGCATCTAGACGAGTAGAATTTTAAGTGCGCGAGAGGGACAGATCGGATGAAGGAACACGCCCTCGATCATCGCGCAGAGAGCGTCGGGCGAAGGGTGGGACGGGGGTTTCGCGTCGGCAGTGGTGGTGGCTCGTCCACCCTTAGCGCGGATGAACGAGCGCGCGTTGTAGTTTATTTAGCAGCGCCCTGGGCATCGGTAAACACTGGGTTAGCGAATTGGCCCCAGGGCCAGGCCGAGACCGAATGATAGTTAACGTACCGCTAAACGGCCATTGGAGAGTGAGGACGAGCACGGAGCCCGGTCTATACAGCCGCCCCGCACCGGCATCGCATGGCTCCCGCACAACCCCTCGCCGGTTTCGCGACTACACGCGCGCACACCGTCACACTCGTACCGTCCCGCTTTCGTTATATTGCTATCGGGTGAACGAAAGCAACGCGCGAGAGAGAGAGCGAGCGAGTGGGGAGCGAAATTTAATTTTGTGCTTTTTGTACGCCGCCCGAATCTCGTTTCTACGGGTAAACGCTGAAGCCAGAGGCGAGAGCCGACGAGGGAGGGAAGATACCATTGGGAAGCAAAAAATAAAAAAAAAATAAAAATTGGGGACAAAATTCACGGCAAACGATTCGTTTGTTTTATCGTTCATCGATTCGTGTTTATCGCAGATTTTCATCGACAGTCGTTTATGTGGTTTAGTCAAAGCGACATGTTCAATTAACGATTTGTTAAAAAATGTGCGATGCCTTGCGAGCGAAAAGAGTTTGGGATGCGAAGTGGCGTTTGGGTTGGATGGATATCGGCTTGATGAAATAATTCCGCGGGAATTGAGCTCCGAAAGCTCGATAATACGGCAACGAGCTCATCGAGTCTGCAGCGTTGTGTAGAATAGTGTAGTTAGCGGGCGTCTGCATACCCGTCCGCTGGTATCAGGAAAGGTGCGCGCACGTCATGGGAGCGTCAGCGAGGCGGAGAGAGATGAGAGGCCCGGGATGGACGGGAGGCTGCGAGGGTGGATGCGGAGGTACAAAACAGGCGAACGTCGAGCTCGAATCCAATTGGCGGGAGCAATTGCAAGACAACGGTAGGTAGGAGTTGGCTGCGGTGTGTACACAGTTAATTAAGCCGAAGTACCGGCGGCTGCAGACGCGCTTGTGTACGTGATCGTTGCTGGGAGATCATGTGGTTGTATATGCGAGAGCATCAGCCCGAAGCGCACGGAACCGGAGGACAAGTGGATAGCGGAGACGGCGAAGTGGATGGCTTGGATCTGTTGAGGCGTTCGATGAAATTTCTCAGAAGAAGAGAACTTATATTAAAACCCGAGAAAGCGCGGCGGTGGGGAAACTAAACGAGGAAGAGTCTCGTGGAGAAAAAACAAACACGAATGATCGCATTGGAATGGAATTTCCAAGAGCGAAAAACGGGAATCTTTCATTACGATTCCAATTGGTGTTGGCTGCGATGAGTACACTGTGACACAAAATTGCAAATTGAACGCCCTAAACTGGAAGTTTTCATGCGAAAACTGGTACGTTAAATTTGATGTACAATTGTTATGAAAAGTTAATGAACTTTTACGGTGAAATTAAGTAAATTCTTGAATTGAAATTACTTTTATAATGAAATTAAAGTAAATGATTAAAAGTTAAACATCTGTAAAGTTTTTTTAATATACTGTAAGTTAATTTTTCATCATAATTGTACATGAAATCTAATATGCCAGTTCATGCAGAATTTTTTACAGTGTGCACAGTTAATTAAGCCGTAGTAGCGGCGGCTGCAAGCGCACTGGTGTGCGTGATCGTTACTCGGAGATCATGCGGTTGTATACGGGAGAGCATCAGTCCCAAGCGCACGGAATCAGAGGACAAGACGACAGCGGAGATGGTGAAGTGGATACCTTGGAGCTGGTGAGGAGTTCCGAAAATTTCTCAGAACAACAAAACTTATTTAAAACCCGAAGAACCGTGGCGACAGGGAATCTAAATGAGGAAAAAAAAACCAATGCTCGCATTGCAATGGAATTCCCATATGAGCGAAAAACGGGAATCTTTCTCTACGATTTTAATAAATAATAAAATTCCTCGTAAGACACCGAAATTTGTACAGCGAACAACAATGGAGTGACCAGAATCATCAATCGACTATCACAAACTTTTCCACCAGCAACGCACCCAGCAAAAAAATTTATTTAACGGTCACCATTTATTTGGTTTGAGTAAAATATTTATTTAAATTAAGTAAATAGTTACTTAAATGCAATAAATAGTTTACTTAAACCAAATAAACGATGGCTGTCAAATAAATGATTTTTCTGGGTGCGGATATGAGTTTGATGACCCCAACATGATATTCTCAGTGCGACCCATTTCCGCAAACGCGTTTGCCTCCTCCCCCTTGATCCCATTATGCACGAGCCTTCGGGCGGAATCCAGGATAAACTACTTCCGTTGTTTGATACCGCGAGACAATATCGCCTCGGCGACTCCCGCGGAGCTTCGCTGACGATCCACCCGCGCGTGCCCACAGACTGGAAGGAATACACGCGGGGTTGGCGAGACCGCATGCGGGAAGGAGGAGCAAAGGCGGGTATGGGAATTTACGATTGATACAGTCGGTGTCTGTGTTCACCGGATAATTAATTTCACCGCCAGATCCACGCTGGTGTATTAATGGAAGAGATCAAAGGCAGCATATCTGCATCCGGCGAACCGACGAGAGTTCCCTCACCCGCGGTGGTCTCTCTCGATCCATTACCCAATATTCATCAGCCGAATCGAATTGAGCGGGATTCAAAGAGGTCGCCGCACAGGTCGAAGGGGGTGAACGGTAGCGATACACAGAGGACGGGTATTGTACCGGCGCGTAAACGAAACAACGGGATTAGGCGTCGGAAATCTGGAGATCGGTACCCTCGTGACCGCTGCCGGTTGGCGCGGACGCGCGGAGAAAAGCCATCGTTGAATGGAATCGCCGTACACACCGCCTGCTGAGAGTTTTCCCCAAACTTGTCAGAGGAGAGCTAAGAGGTGCGTTTACACGGGAGACTCCAGTGGCGAAATCCGCGCCGGGCTGAGATCGAGAGGCACAACAACGCAACCTCCTCTTCCTCGAGCCGAGGGTAGCCGCAGGCATGTGAAGGGTCCGGGTGCTGATGAGGACGAGGGAAACCGGGAGGATACGGCGAGGGTGTAGAGCACGGGTCTGCCACCCGCAGCGTCGAGATTCCTTGCGGTGGATCCGTTCTATCGTTCCATTTGCCGCCTCCGTCCGCACTAAGTTTCGGTACAGTTTGGTTAACGGACCAGCGACACTATACAGTCGGCGGAGGGAACGGGAGCGAGAGAGGAGCCCGAGCGGTTGCGGACCGCGTAATATGACGGACGATCCGGGGTAAACAGAGCGGGTGGTAAATCCTCTGATTCTATACACCGGCTACAATACTTTTTGCTCCCGGGAGCTGCGCGACTGTACACCGGAGGGGATGCACTAATAGCATTGAGAGGATGGAAACCTCAGGGGGGAGGAATCTGCTCCGAGGCGAGGAAGAGAGCGAAAACGTTCTAGCGCCTCCAAATTTCTTTAAACCTTCTCGCCAGTCCGTCGAGCCGCAACACCCGGGACTGCGCGACGGGAGGATACGAAAATTGGAGCGAATTTTTTTTTGGTTCCTCGAGACAGAGAAAACGAAACACCGAGCGTTTCCTTCTCGCTTTTCAATTCTTTTATCGCCGATCCTCGTTCGTCCCTCTCGCCGTGAACGAGCCAGAAGAATAACCGGTGCCCGGGGCTCCCCCGAGGTAGAAATTAGACTTATCTCGGCGACGCGATCGCGCAGGCGCCTTTCCACGGCAGCTGCGCGCCCCCTGTGTATCCCTTTTACGTAAAATCCCGAACTCCGCGTCTCTCATCTGTGTTTCACGATGCTCCCTCCTCCTCGTCGCGCTCGTAAACGATTTTGCGGCATCGTCGGTCACTCAAACGAGAAATCCGGATTCGAGAAAATCAGAGGGAATGTTTTCTCTTTCTTTTTTTTTCCTCTTTTCATCCTCTCTTTTCCACCGCCATTCTTTAATGGCTCAGAGCAACTATATCGCCTTAGCAGTTTTCGGGCTACCGTCTCGCCCGATCCAGTTGTCCTCGGATTTGCAAACAGTTTTGAATTTCCGACTACCCTCGAGCGCGCGCGCGCGTAGAATCGCTTTTTTTCTTCGATGCTCTTTTGGACGCGACGCCGCACACGGCGGCCGGTGAATCGAGACTCTTAATACTATCGATTGTAATGCGGACGATCGGGCGGCCACTCGACTACACAATGAAGCGAGCGCGCGGGGAGTCGTCCGGTCTCCGAGCCATCGGTACCGACGAGACCGATCGGGAAATCTCGGCTTTTCTTCACGATCTCGGGTAGGATAATGCGCGCTTGATCATCGACCGACTGCACCACGGACCGGAATTCCCATACATCGAAATTGAAACATGAGCGAGTTTTATGGAACGACAAGAGCACTCGGATTGGGATGTGCAAACAGCGTTTGTGTGCTCAAGTAAATTCGAGGAGTAAAATCGTATCCTCGGCCGCAATCGGGAGATCGTTTCGATTACCGAGAGATCTTTATTTCTAGACATATTCGTATTGGAGAGACGTATCGCGTGTCGATTGAAGAATAATTCGCGACGCGTGGCCAATTGGATTCAACAGCGTACAGTCGGCTCGTGGATTTATCCTTTTTAAAACAGTTTCGACAGGGCCGCTCGTCCATCTCAATGAAAAATCTCGCTCGTTCGCTTCGCAGTCCGGGAAAAGTTTTTTTGTAACGAATGCAGGAGAAGCACTCCGTGCTTGCTGATTGCGGCGCTATACAGTTAGCGTGCGTAAAGTATGAGAAGCGTGCGTAAAGTACGAGAACCGTGAGTAAAGTCTGAAAAGCGTGCGTAAAGTAAAGTACGGTAAAATCAGCTTGATGTGCGCATGCGCAGGGTATCTATAGTATACTTGTACAATATAATAAATTACGTAAAATATGCGATACTAGTGCGGTAAAGCGAACTTTATACACACGCTGTGAAGTGAGTCGCACAGGGCGTATAAAATTCGCTTTATAACACTTGTATTGCAAATTACTATTATTGTTATTCTTTCACTGTGTTCAACGAATACATGTACTCAAGTAAATAGGAGGAGTAAAAATCGTTTCCTCGCCCGCTATCGGGAGATCGTTTGGGTAACCGACCAATCTTGATTTCTAGACATATTCGTAATGGCGCGAGGTATCGCGTGTCGATTGAAGAATAATTCGCGACGCGTGGCCAATTCGATAAACGGCGTATAGTCAGTTCGTGGATGTATTCTTTTTAAAACAGTTTCGACAGGTCCGCTTGTCCATCTCGATGAAAAATCTCGCTCGTCGGTTTCGCAGTACGGGAAAAGCTTTTAGTGTCTCCGTTCACTTTCGCCTTCGCATCTCTCCGTCTCTTCTTTTTTGTTTTCCTCTCCGTTATCGCGCTCCTCCGCCGTTCCGGCTTCGTATCCGTTTCGTACAATGGAATCGGATCGGATGTTGCGCTTAACCGGATCCCATTTGTAACGATACATATCTCGGGGTAAAATGGCTGGAGCATAGATACGAGGAGGACAAGACCACGGGCTCCGAGAATACGACGAGGCAAGCGTCGGGAGACTACGGAAAGTTGAATCATCGCGTTATTTCGTACCTGCGGGCTTAAGTAGTCGCCTGTCTCGTCGCTGATGCTCTCCGCTGATCCAATCTCGGTACTCTTCTACTCCAGTTTTAACTGTCTAATTGTTCAGAGGCGATCCGCCGGATAAACGGGGCTTGGCGCGCGCTTCGACCTCGAGTTATAATCTTTGACTGCCCGATAGACTCTCGATAGCCCTTATCTTAGACCACCGTTTTAGGATTTTCCTGTCCACTTTGCCAAAGCACTCTCCGAGCGACTTAGAGGCGAGCGCAACTCTGTTGCGTATATCTGTGGCAGCCTCCTCATCTTCTTCGTATTTATCCTATGGTTTTAGCTTGCCCGTATTTCTGCTTAAAAGGCCGATTTGCCAATTCTCGAGTGAAAATCTGTAGTGAAAATCTGGATCTCATGGAAAATTGTAATGTCGCCTGAGACAAAATTACTATATTATGGTACCTGGTGATTACGCCACATTGTTAACAAATTTAAGATTTACAATGATTTTATCATAACAATTTTTAGTTACTCCATAACAATGAAAATTCCTTCGTGTATGGTAAAAAATATCACATTTTTTTTATATACCTATATAGTGATTTTTTGTAAATTTCTTTACTTTGCGCAAAAATAAAAAAAAATGCAATATGGCCTGAGATAACATAACTATAGTGCGGTAGTTGATAACTACGCCACTTTATACAAAAATTTCAGATCTACAATCATTTTTACCATAACAATGAAAATTTATAGTTACGATCCTACACCAAAATTACCTCGTGTATCATAAAAATGATCACGATATATATATTTTTTTTTTTGGACGTCTACATAATCAGTTTTACTAGATTTCTTTACTCCGCGCAAAAATAAATCAAATCAAGATGCACTATTTCTTTTCAGAGTGTTATATACAGTAGGACTGTTCGCCGGAATAATAATCCCATATGGCGCAGCAACTGTACAGCCCAATTTTCCAAAAATTCGTCGACGTTTTTGCTTTATATCGTCATATCCGTCGTCCGTACATAATGTTCGCGTGTACAGTGACGTGCAATCGGTAAATCGCGTGGTTAATTTGGTAGCTAAACGGTGATTTGATGATTTAGCCAGCCCACAGACGAGGCGCACGGCATTCAACGTCGGGGACATTTTTTTATATGTGGGTACAGCTCATACAGCTCACGCGATGCACTACAAAGCAGACGCACGGCCGCAGGTTTTGGTTACGCAGCAGCAACGTGGAACGGAGAGAATGGAGTATATAGCGATAGGGAATTCATCCGCAAACGTATAATTTGGCGGCGATGGCCGGGGATCGATTTTGAGTGGCCACTGTTTCGTTACAGGCGGATATCTTTTGTGGTGGGTTTGTGGGCGTGCGCTTCCCCTCGGGGCTAAAACGCCAAATGGTTATACGTCGCTATAACACACACACATACACACGTAGGCGGTAATAAATGTGCATACATGTATACGCGTACAGCCAAAATCGTCGAACAAGGAATGAGAAACAGGGGGGGAATATGAATAGTCGGAAATAAACTGAGATAAAAAAAAAGCAACAACGAAATCGTCGAGGAAGAAACGTCGAATGGTCGCCGCAGAATAGCAACAAAACGAAAAAAGGGAGAAACGAAGAGACGAATCCGAACACTCGGTCCAAAAAACGATCGACGAGAGTACCGGATGAACTTTCCCGGAAGTGGTTTTCTTTCATTTCGTTCGAATATCAAGCCTCCCCGTATAACCTCCCCGTAGGTCTGCGCTCGCCACAGTCGATATCTCCTTCGTGGATTTTAATTGAGCTGCGGAAGCTCTCAATTGAGATTTCAATGGATTGCCCGATAGATGAATCGGTAAATTGGTAAAAAGATATTACTCCAGAGGGAGAATACTAATATCGGCTCGAGTCAGACTCACCGAAGTCATAGCCCGACCGCTAATGTGTGCGATTTATAGGTTCGTCAATTTAACGGTATCGTATATCGTATCGGTCACTATTTTTACCGGCAGAGTTACCGGTTATTTCAGAATATTAAGAGCTGCCAACCACCCAATATGTCCATTTTAATTTAAAAAACAATAGTTGCATCCCATTTTAAATTCGCAAAAAATACTAGACCAAGTTAACAAAAAAAAAATCCTCTATATTATGATGAAAGTAGACCTGAGCGATATTCTAGGTTAAAAAAAAATTTTATTTACATTTTTTTTATTAGCATATTCACGGGCTGAGCGTACTCACAAACGCGATACATACACGTATCGGCAAACGGACAAGCCTAGTATATTTCACGGATGCATATTGAGAGAGTACATCGCAGAAATAATTAAATATATTCGCTTAATACCATGACAAAGAGAGTAAAAAAAATCCTCCCCTAATAACAATAAAAGAAGTCTTATAAAATCCTATTTAATATATTTCCGCAGCCCACACATATCAGTTACCAGCAACTCGAAAGAATGAGAAACGAATAAATAAACTGATGCATTAACTTTTAAGTACCAATACTTAAAATAATATAACAAATTTTAGCAATAAAAATCGTGGATGAAGGCTTCGGTTGATGGCCAATTGTCAGCATATATACATACGACAGGTCTGTTACGTATCATAAATTCTTCCATATTATGCACTGTCAATAAATTCAATGTAATATATTTCCTAGCAAACTTGGCAAAATATCGTTCCCAGAAGCGGTTTCATTAATTAGATATCCACCGTGCTATTCAGCGGGTTGTTTACCGACTCCCGTTGCCGCTGATACACGCTGAATAAGTTGTTTGCGGTTTAAACGAGCCCGCACGATGAATCCCGTGCGGAGTTGACGAGTAAATGTATAAAGTGGCGATACATTATTATTACCATTATCATTACAAAGTAAGGCAAAAGTCCGATAAGTTGTCCGGGGGTCGGAGGGTGTTCGCCGTGGGGGGAAGGGGGTGGTGGAGGGGTGGGGGCGTGCAGCGATCGACGAAGTAGACGAAGGTATAAGCGCGCGGGCGCGTGACCGTGCGCCTCTAAGCTTCACCTCGTTTCTGGCAATTACAGGGGATGCCAGAATCCGCCACAAGAATCAACCCACACCGTGCCGGGGTCGCACCCTCCGGCGTGCGTTAGCTCCATCGTTCGATTCTCTGTCTCGTTTTAACCCGGCTCGTCCCACCGCGAGCCCCTTCGGACGATCTCCATCTCCGTTCGTCCCGTCGCGGATCCGCGCCCGAAGACAGGAGAGACGACACCCCTTTCGTCCGCAACCCCTCGCCCGCCTTCTCGCTCGATCTTGGGCGAAGCTGCTGGTATCACGGAAGCCTAAAACGCGCGCGGAGCTCCAAGCTCGGCGGAGTCTTCCGTCCGTCGCACACCGAAGCGACCCTGCCGCACCTATTCGGCCTATCCTACGTGCGCTCTCGTTTCAACCCCTTTGTCCGCAGCGCCGTTCCGTCTCGCTCCGTTCGCCGCTTTCCGCTCCACCCTCCGCCCCTCGCGTCCTTTGCGGTCCGTTCTCTCGTCTTCATCACTCCCGAATTAACCCCACCGGGCAGGAGATCAAGCGACGAGGACGGAACGACCGCGCGGAGAGCCGAGGAACCTCGGAGGTTGTGTGCGCGCGCACGGGTGTGTTTGTGCGCGCGCGGAGCGAGAGGCCAGAAGGGGATGAAAATGCGAGAGGAGGACGGAAGGAGCCCGAGGAAACAAGGACGCGAGAGCGAAATCACTCCGGTCGAGCTCCCGGACTCGATTACACGCACCCCTCTCCGCTCGGGGCTAAAATTGAGCACCCCTGCCTCGCCATGTTCTCGAAAATCGTCGTTTATTGGCTCACATGGCGCTGGTTGGGAACGGGATTGGCCGGGAACGGTAACGCCTCTGGTCTCCGGTCCTGCCTTCCTCCAGCTCGCTTCGCTCAATCTTCGCCTCGCTCTCTCCGTCGGCGTTTCCTGCTCTCTCCCTCGGCACCGCTCGCGCCACCGTCGGGTCGTCCCTCTCGCACGCGCGAACCTACTCCCCCGACGGCCCGCGAGAAGCACCGCCGAAAGGTCGGCGTGTGCCTCGCTAATGCCGCATTGGGCACTAGGCCGGCCAGTACACGCTGGCACAACGCACGCTCAACACCCTCGCGGGACAGACTCCGAGCTACCGATAGCCTCTGTTGATTAACAAACTAAAGTAACGAGAGCACACGAAGCGCCGCAGGATCGGAGGGAGAGCAACCGCGTCGATCGCCAAGGGAGTTTTAACGCGGCTCATCCGCGAAGCGATCGAGCCTTGATCGGGGAACAACGTTCATGTGTGTCGTTCCATCGAGTTGTTGAGGACTTCCGCTCGGTCGAGAGAGGATCCACGATCGCGGAGGATACAGTGAAGTAGTTAAAGGCCAGGACACTCGGAGGAGACTTTGGTCGGATCGGCCAGGGTGCGACGACCGTCGCGAAGTACCAGCGAGAACAGGCACGATCCCCTGTTGAAGCTCGCGGGTTGTCGTGACGGTAACTTCGATACCGTGAGTGTGGTATTTTTTTTTCTTTTTTTTTTTTTTTTTGTCCTGTGTGTGACGGTC